>MU151259.1:5652-51750 GCA_015584085.1 Macrolepiota fuliginosa MF-IS2
GCGTACTCTCCAACGTTGACTTTGACATGGTCACTCCTCGTCTTCTTCTCTTCTTCGACCCCAGCATTATCCTTCGAACACGTCTCGACGGCTTTGGAGCCAGCGCCAACGGCAAGATTTGCGCCCTCGTCACTAGAGTGACGTAGTCTTGCATCTTGACAACACGAAGGTGGACAGGCTGGTCTTCCGTGTGGTTGGTCCTAGTGAGCGCAACGCTAGTCATGAGGTCTGTCGAGAGAGGAGGCTCAAAGGGAGGATAGTCGATGGGTTGATGCCACGACGCGGGTTCTGTGTGCGAGGAGTCAAGAGAAGATAGGCTGTTCTATGGAGTAAAAACATCATAAGTAAATTGAATGTAAATCGGATGTGAACAATATACTTGGTTTTTGGCATCCGCGGACATGAGTTGGAACGTCCAAGGCGTCTTACCCTTGAGGAAAAGAGAATCGATGCCGGAATACATCATACCACCCCAGAGACAGAGCTTAGTGTTGAACGCGGGACGCATGTTGCGTACCTCATGAAGGTCTTCGTAAACCCAGGACTTTTGAATGCAGTCTCGTGCGAAGATAAACCCAAAGCCTTCTCGGCTGCTGATTTGGAGCCCTCTCCCATAGGATGGACAGTAGAAAAGGCGGATTCAGCGGCTAGCAGGCCAGTCTTCATAGCGTTGTGGGTACCCTTGATTTTCGCGGTATTGACGAAGCCGGCGGCACACCCAATAAGAGCGCCTCCCAGGAAGTAAAGCCGTGGTACAGACTGTAGGCTGCCCTCGTTAAGAACATGTGCGGCATACGAGAGCTGCTCAGAGTCTCCAGAGAGGAGCTTACAAAAGTAAGGATGGTGTTTGAGTCGCTACGTATACCACTTATTGAGTAAGACATATAGTGAACAAAATAAAAACACCCACTTGAAATTCACGCTAAGGACTGAGATACGGATTCTTGTAATCGAGTCCGAGGACCAAGCCAATGCTCACTAGACCCCCATTCATATGATACTCCCAGCTGCCGCCATATATATCGTAGGGCAATGGCCATCCCAAAAAGTGATTGACTCGACCTGGGTCATACTGCTCCAGGTCGACACGCCAGACTTCCTTCAAACCGATACCGTACGTTTGAGGCTGCACCTCCTTTCGCAGCTGGTACATGCTGATAACTTGCTTTGACAGCGAGCCATGAACACTCTTATCAAGAAGTGTCACCTTGACATAGAACGCCATTCCAGGCTCGAATGAGGACTACGAGAGAGCCCAACTTCACTTGTAACAATGCCTTGAACACTACACACTTCGTTACCCTAGGAGTCGTATGGGTCGGGGGTGGGAATCAGGAGCAACTGGGATCCGGCGAAGCCAGGGTAGATTTCGACGCCATACTCGTGCTCTGCGATATCCGCTAGCCAACGGGTGAATTATGAGAGCGATACGATATATTTTTCATCGTTATTCGTTTGAGGTGGGTGAGGGAGTGGTAAACAGAGTTTCGGAGTGAGGGAGCCCATGTGAGAGGAGCCTGCGGGTTGCGTGAGTGGGTGCTCGTCGATGTTTTTCCAGTTTGGAAGAAGCTCGTTCAATGCCTGGGGCTCAATGACAGCTCCAGAAACAATATGTGAACCTGCGAAATAAGAGAAGATAGTTCGAGGAATACATTGTGAACATTACTCACCAACTTCTAATCCCTTCTCAAGGATGACAGTCCGATTATCCTTCCCTTCCTCCCTCTCGAGCTGCTTGAGACGAATTGCCACGCTGAGGCCAGCCGGACCTCCCCCGACAATGCAGACATCAACCTCGTCTTCTGCCCGTTCAATGTTGACCGGATCAAACGCATCACCGAGCCGCACAGCAGAAGTCCGCATCCGGCGTACGATACACCATTTTGGAAGTCTCCTAGGTATTTTTGCGAGGTGGGGATGCAGCATGGTGTGAGGAGTTGGAAGAGAAAGGAGAAAGGAGAGAGTCAGCAGAACCTAATTACGAATATTCCCATTGGCTGATCACTTTCACGTGCTATGACGTTTCTTCTATTTATTCGTCCCATTAGTACAATAATTCATTATCAGTCGCCCAGTTAGATTCCGGCACGAGCTCAAGTCGGGTAGGATACACATTAGTCTATCCCTAATACCTCCCAGATAACCCTAGCTGTCCTGGAGCAACTGGACCCATTTCTGGCAAAGGAGGCAGAATACGCAGTTGGGTTCTACCTCGCCGACAAACTCACCGGGGTGGAGGGTGGCGGCGTGCTGCTCGGCATTACGACCACGGGATTCATGTGCTTGCTGTGGCTCGGGGCTATATTGCCTTGGGGATGTTGTTTGTCGTTGTGGTTGCCGGTGGTGATCGCTATGGTGGTTATATAATGCTGACTTTCCGCCTTTGGCTTGGGATTTTGGCAGTTTGCGCAGTCCGTAGATGATCATACATTGGGACGCCGATCCATTTGTCGCAGAGGTTGCAGAGGACACGTTTGCATCAAACTTAGGCACATTTAGGTCCCCGTCAAAAAGGTTGCGACGCTCCTCGAGCACATAGACGTTTTTACTATTTCTATAATGTTTTGTCAGCAATGAATAACCCGGTGTGTAGGACCTGCACTTACATCTTTTTGGTAAGACAACACTTGCGGTGAGCATCTCAGGGAATAGAGCAATAGGTCGAGTTGGACCGGAGATGGATCCACTCGTGACACTAGGCACACAAAACACGATAAGCCTCAAACTGGGCAACATATGGATCTGAGCGGAGGTACTGAATACGTTCCTCCTCTGTGTGCTTTGCCTACAGCGCCTGGTTGGAGGGTGGGCAAGCGCCTCTGCAGTAGGGGGATCACTCACTTGTACGTTTGGTCTGGATCAGATTCAAAGGATTGGCCGCAGGCGATCTTCGTGTTCTCTAACCTCATGTTCTTCTAGGGCATTTCGTACACCGCGCTTTCTACGAGCCGCTGGTCCAACCACCACAGACAAAGGTGCCCAGCTTTGTCGTGTTTGTGATAATCCTAAGCCTCCCGTCCACTGTTCCCGATGTCTGACCACCAATACCTCCCACCCTGCCCTTGCCTGTAGATAAGTTCCGTATTTAATCCTTTATTCATTTTATTTTCTACCAAAACCCCTTCAGGCTTTGGTTTTATCGACGCCAAGGTTGTACAGAGTTGAAAAAGATGTTCAACCGCAATGTTCACCCCTTTTTTCAAATTTTATGTCCCACAATCACTCCTTTTCATCACTCTCTATAAGAAAATTTCTCCTAGCTCTCTTCTTCAATTTCCCAGCTTTATTTCCCCATTTCCCCTCTCCCTTGTCAACAGAAACAAGTAGAGTGCAAAATACGAGGACTATGTCAATTTCGGTCCAGCGAAGTATATACCCATTCTTCGCCCCGTTACATCCAGAAACCCAACACCTTAACGGCGTACATTTGACGTTGTTCCCGCATTCTTTATCCAAGACTAGCACAGAGCCCCCTTTACAACAATCATCCAATAACCGTCCAGAGTGTGCTCAATCGGGGGTGGGTTATACTACACTTGGTTGTCCGTAAGAGACTGGATCTACTATTCAATTCAAGAAAATGTGCACGTTTGGTGGCGGTAGCAAAGTGACCAGCAGCGCAGGGTGCTTTAGAACCGTATGCCCACAGACAACAGTTGTATTGATAGATTGCTGAGCTAAAGATAGCTATAGCGGGCCAGTCTCATTTTGCGCTAATTTGCACTATTGTTTGATTATCCCAGATAGAAGCTCTCCTTAGTCCTCCAAGCAGCATCAACGCCAGCCGACATTCTGGACAGTGAAGGCTACGTTCCAGGCCCTCGGCACTATCCTTCACAGAACCTAATTGGTCTAACTACCAAATGTATCTAGAATCACGAAATATTTGGATGCCGAAGGCGGCGCCCACCCTCTAGATGTTTGATGTGTGATTTGATTGCCTAAGGCAATGCTGGACAATTCTTTGCCAGCTGCGACGGTAAGGTTCCAAGGTGTGGGTTTGGGTCTTTTCCGACCGTTTTAATCGCATATATTGCACTGGATCTACAAGTGTCTAGAAGCCGATGACTTCAGCATTGGATCCATATCTAGTCGCCCCGGGGGTGCTGTGGGGGTGGGGGTCCGGTACCCAAATTTGATAGTCGCATTGACCTACATCTGCCGCTCGGACTGAACTTACATATTACAGATACTTGCTCTAGATATTTACCCAAGCTTAGCTAATGGAGATTCAGCACAAAGCGCATTTCTAATGTAGTCATTGGAGAAGTACCTAAGATACCAATATCACTGAACTCAATGAACAGGATGCGTATCAGAAACTACTGCATGTGTTTCATTTTCATGCATATATCGGTAAGTGCTAAACCGATGTCCGAGATTTTTGGACATCCCCTGGTCCTCTGGCATCCCTATAGATATCTGACGCGCGGCCAACGATCTTCAACTCCGCCTTGGTCTAGGTCAGTCAGGTATGTTAGCACACTCAGCACCAGGCCGCTATGTAAACGAGTCGAACCCTTACTTGCTCGGATCCCTTCAATTCGAAGTTTTAATCTCGTTTCTGGTCCATTCCAGAGACAACGACCGCGTGGTATAAGGTGATTCTCCGCCTTGTCTTCTCTTTCGGCCGCTAGCCGGCACAAAAATTAGGGTGGAGATTTGTTCAGTCGCGGGGATGGACGTAGGTCGAAGATATCGCCGTCTGGAGTACAAATAGGCTCTGATTTTTAGGGTTGAAGATTAGAGAACTTGCTACTGAGGTCTTCAGCTGTGCTCTTTACATCGTCATTTCTACCATGAAGTCTTATCTCTCTCTCCTCGCCTTCGCTACCTTGGTTCTCTCGCAGACCGCCTTGAATCCCAACGGGAACGGCAACAAGTGCATTGACGTGAAGAATGGCGTTTTTGCCAACGGAACTGCTGTCCAGATGTACGCATGATTCATATGGAACCCTGTGGAACCCTCCGAGCTGACTTTTTTCGGGAATCAGCTATGACTGTAACCGCACGCCTGCTCAACAGTGGGTCGCAAGCTTGGGCCCCACGACCATTCGCCTTGCGAATACCAACTTTTGCCTCGATTCAACTACTGCGGGTGGGTTGATTTTTATACAGAAAGAGGAGTTCTTCAGCTGATGGCACCCAGCTCCGCCGAATGGGACACCAATGAGGATTTGGCAGTGCATCGATAACATCGCAGCGCAGCAGTGGAACTTCACAGCCACCCCCACTGGCGGTCGTTTTACTCTCGGCAACCAAGGTAAGAGGGACGTCACTAGCAAGAGCATTAACTGACCTCATCCAGGTATTTGCCTTGATTTGAGGAATGCAGGCGACGTCACCAATGGAAACGTTGTCCAAGCTTGGCAATGTGTAGGAACCACGTATGATGTCTGGACGAACTAAGACTGAGCTGGAGGGCCTGTCAGTTTGTTGATTTTCGAGCTAGTGGATGTGAACTGTTGGATCGAACAAGATTGTGACTGTTCTGGAATATATGATTTTGAATGAGTACAAGCTTTGATGATGGCTGGGGGTGTCCAATCATACCGCAACACATAGACCAACCGAGCCTGAGCGAGAGGATATGATGAATACGGTATCAGTGGAGGCTGGGGGAAAGGTGTCTGATGATACCTCTAACAGTGGGGTCCTGAAGGCCACCACTGCCGTATCATTGCTTTCTCTGGCGAGGCGGGTTATATGCACGGTTGGGCGATGACTTGGCGGATTTGGTACTTAAAGGTGAAGGCTCGTTGGATATGTGAGAGGCGCTTCCTTTTTGTTTGGCAGCTGTGCGGAAGGTGGCGGTCCTGGCGGAAAGAGGGCAGTGGGATGTGCTTGAGGCGAGGGCTGTTGGATGGCGTGACGAAGGATGTTTGGCGAAGGTGAGGTGGTGGAGGAGTGCGGGATAAATAGCTAGACGGCTTAGAGGCAAGCTCAACTTTTCCTTCCAGCCCGGCGTCGGTCGTTTTAGATTCTCAAAGACAGGATTTAAGGGAGGTGAATTCACAGAGGAGGGCTTGCAGAGCTTTTATATGAAGAGCCAGAGTGAGAGTGGTAGGAAAGGAGGGTATGGGCATTTTCGAGGGGGTCGGTGGCAGAGGGCATCAAGACATCGGTTGCGGGGGTGGTATGAAAATTAGAGGCCCAATCTTCACACTCTCGACGTGTGGCATCAAGTTCTGCTTTGAGTTGGATCTGTGTATTGGAATTTTCCCTCCAGATTGTGGTTCCCGCTTGCGCGACTTACATGGTTCGGCGGTCGCACAGGGTGGAGAGTTTGGATTTGAGCATAACGTTGGTGCATTTGAATCGGTAGGGGAGTTGGGCTCGGTGCTGCAGCTCGTCTCTCACTGCGCCTAGTTCACTCTCATCTCATCCCTGCTGCTGATCTCGTCCCGTGTAACCCACACTTTCACTTACAACAACTTGGGGTGGGGGTGAGACGAACAATGAGCATGGTCCGACGTTCGATCGTGGCTGTGGCGACAACTGGAACATAGACAGTCCCAGCATCTGTTGGTCCTCGTGGTTACAGCTATAAATCGAGGAGACATATCAAAAGTTTTGATTACGACGATGGGAACCCATACGTTCTCCATCCTCATAAAGGCTCAAGCCAGGCCTAGTAACATCGCACGATCTAAATAGTCATATATCGAGGTCAAGACCAGATAAAGCCCGCATTGAACGTTGAATATTCGAATGTGAACGAGGAGCGAAAAGCCGTCGGTTTGGGTGCCGCCGAACTTGATGCCGAGGATTGCCCAAAGCTACGGGAGGATAGTATACACGGGAAGCCATTGTGATAATCCGTAGACAACAAAAGTAATTTTGACTTTTCCCCACATGAGTCTTAGGGGCAGAGGGTTGAGGACATCAGTGTAATTAGCAAAGTGGATGAACGTCGTTACCTTGTTTGTCACATTTGTCACAGTTGGGTCACATCATACCTTCGTCTCAATTCACCCCCGAGTCCAACTGCAATGAACGCAAATTTTATTGTTTACGGGTTACAGTCAGATGCGGGGATCGGGGGAAGCAGCGAATTGATATTGATTATACTCGAGGGCACCATACATCTAGGGTTCGCTCTGAACAGGTTCCACCGCACGCTCACCAATATAACGCCTCAGTCCTTAAAAGAAATACAAGCTCAAGGGCGTGAACGAGTCTTGTTTAAAGGATCGGAATTTTAATGCTGAACAAGCCCAGCACTCAAGGTCAGGTTTCCAAGCAGACCTTCCACACGGTTGACGTCCTTGCCAAACGAACAATCTCTCCCAAGCCTCATCCACATATATTAGTAGGCTCACTCCGCTCGACGACCTTTTTTGTGGCGCGAGCTCAAAGTTGATGCGACCGACGGGCCTCTTGGGTGTTTCGGCAAGCGTTGTTGTCAGCTCTGATCCAGATCGTAAATCTGACTACGTCTCCACATTTGACCTAGTCAGCGCATTTGTGGGATGAAAAACCGCACATGCCTATTACCAAGATTCCGTTCGACCACTTCGACTCTGTCCTCGATCCTCGCATTAAGGTAGAGCATCTCAGCGACGTTTGTGTCACTTTTTGGTCAATCATCGTGTGTTGTGCTGTTTTCTATGGGCTGGTACTACGCTGGGGAAATACACTGACAAACTCCTCGAGCAATTCTCGTGTGGTGCTTCTGATATACTCGTACGATCTGGAGTGGACGACCGGAGGGCAAGGAAGTGCAGAGTTACTAGAATTCGCATAATTGGAGCTCCTCTTGCACCGGGACATTAATAAACGATGGTGGGGATATAGCGAGGAGGTGTAGATGGCCATGCTAGACTCGGGAATCATGCTTTCATTTGAACGGGCAGACTCTCTTCTCGGTACCGTAATATCGGCGGTATTTCCGATCGGAAAATCGCTCGGAACCGATCCTTGCTGGGGCTTCACAGGTGGTGGATCCTGTGCCAGTTACTTTGGGGTGGGACCGAAAGGATGGGCGAGAGGCGATGGGGCGTATCCTGTTGGCCACTGCACGTGGTGGTGTGGCGGTTGTCGAACACTACGACGACTAGATTAATTTCGGCTACTTGTCATTTTCCTCGAGAAATTACGACGCCGCTCAAAAGTTACCGCGGCGGGGTCGTGATGCATTTAAGGGAGCTCTACACACTGAGGGATGATAGCGCCAACTCTGGACGCAGCGCTTGTAATCTGTAGGAACTTATGGACGATCCGAGTTTTCCATATAGCGACTTGTCTAGTTCAAGTGTGAAATTGATGATGACAATAATATAAGTGATTTGTCAGCTATGTGTTAGTATTTGTGTTGGGCAGGAGTGGATTGTTGGAAATTGAGAACAAGCAGCATGGCCTCTTGCGTTGTGCCGGTGAAACGCAAGGCGGACGAGGATGCAATACGCTGCATCTGCGGATTAGACTACGACGACGGCTTCTCCATTGCCTGCGACGCCTGCTCCCGCTGGTGCCATGCCGCTTGCTTCAACATTGTCGACGGTGCTGTTCCCGAGGAGTGGTTGTGCTGGTTGTGCAATCCCCGCCCCGTAGACTCGGACACTACCCGGACACGGATCCAGCGACAGCGGGAGGTCGAGCGACAGCGTCGACGGTCGTCGCCGGGGATCGAACGCAAGGCGCGGCGGCCATCGACAGTGACGGACGAGCCGTCGACACACGCATACGTGCCCATCGCTGCAGACATCGTCCACCCCGACGCCCGTGCGAGACTCCACCGCCATGCTCACCACTGGCGCGGTGTCTCTGCCCTGGCCTCCCCCGCCGACAACACCAGCACAGTCCCCGTCGTCCTCCCAAACACCCACAACCCGTCTCCCACCACTCTCCGCCAGATCCCCCCAGCAGCCACCAGCCCAGACGTCCGCCCACCCACATACGCCGTCCACACCGCCGCACCAGTCCCCTCAGACCACCTGATCACGCCCTTTACTTCCTCAATCACCCCGTCCTCAGCCTATCTCGCAGATCCACTCAACGCATACGCCCACCTCGGCATGCCAAAGCCCTTTGTCCATCTCATCGGTCCCCCTCTCGACATTGCCCTCGACGCCCGTATCACCGGCGACAGCGCTCGCTTCGTCCGCAGTGGATGTCGCCCAAATGCTGTCCTTCGCCCCGTCCTCTGCCCGCACAACGACAGCGATTCCCTTTCATTCGGCGTCTTTGCCCTGAGGGATCTCAAGGCCAACGAGGAGGTCGTGCTTGGCTGGGAGTGGGACGATGGAAACGCTATACATTCACTCCCTGCTCTCATCGAGGCTCCCCACACTTTCCCGTGAGTACATTGCTTTCTTTCGTCGTTCTACATCTTACCCATACCTAGCCACCCGTCTCCCTCCGACAGCCCACATCAGGTCCAGTACCTCCGCAACCAGATGTCCAACATCCTCCACGCCCTCTCCTCTACTTTTACCACCTGCGCCTGTGGCTCAAAAACCAAGACTTGCGTCGTCAACCAAATGGCCGCCTTTGTTGACGATGACCACTCCCGTCTCCTTCCCCCAGACAACGTCAATCTCGGACCACTCGTTGGAAAGAAGCGCGGCTTTCGAACAAGGGAAAGGCTCCCCTTTGCAAGTGGGCTCGGTGGCGTCGAGATGTGCGACGACAGTGACATGCACGTGGATCCCCTCCCCAATTTTGTCGTCGAGCCTTCCTCTCCCAGCCCCGACAAAGGCAAGGGCAAGGCAAAATCAAATGGTTTGCTACATAACGACATCATTGCACGGCCCACCCTCATACGTGAGTGTTCTCGGTTCTCCAAACTCGCACACTTCTCAATATTCTTCAGCCAGATCCTCTTCTTCTGTCGCCCCTCCTCGCATGCAACGCTCATCCAGCCGTACATCATCATCCTCCGAAAACAATACTCCCCTCCCAGAACCCGATCCACCAGATGAAGATCGCATGCCCCCAAAAATGCGCAAGCGATGGAAGCGGGAAATCAGGAATCGCCAGAGAGAGAGTGCCTCCTACAGCCCCGCCGCTAGCCTCATTAGTCACGGCAGCACAGACCCCGGAGTGGAAACAACCGTTGGTCTTGAAATATGCATCGAGGAAGCGCCTAGTAGCTCAAAAGTACAACTCAATAGTGCGTGTCGGGTTACTACTCCATTTTTTCGACGTTCATCTTATTTAGTTCGCGATATGCCGCCACCGCCACTTCCCTCTACATCACACCTCGCCTCTTTCGACGGTATATCCCCTTCTGCTGACTTTTCCCGTCTTTCCATTGTCTCTCCACGGATAGATTCCACTCAAAGTCCCTTTCAACCATGGGCTCCCTTTGAACGCAAAGCCCAACTCCCTCTACAGGCCGTGCACCAGGAGGACAAGATGGATGTTGACATCGATACTCACACTCACACACCCTCCGCACGTTCTCCACAGACGTCCATATCTCCTCGTTCTCGCTCGCGTTCACCACACTCTCCTCGACAACATTTACACCCATCACCCACCTCGACGGCGATTACAACTCCCCCATCACCGCGCGAACCGAAACTTCCCGATGTTATTCCTCTTTCACCTCCTCCCTCACAGCGGCCTATCGCCGATTCCCCAGAATCACCACCGAATATTAGCATTGACACTCCCTCACCTATGACCCCCATTATACCCATCCCTCCAGAGGACCATCAAAGCGAGGATGAAATGCAAATCGATGAAACTGAAGATGAGCGCCAAATAACACCTCCGCCCAGACCTTTACATCCCGAGCTCACACCATCTCCTCCGCCTCTACATCCACCCAAGTCACCTTCGTCTATATCATTCTCGCCTGCATCGCCCTCGCCTTCGCCCCCGCCATATTCGCCTGAGCAGATTCCACCATTACCGGAGCTCGAACCCTTGCAACGGTCTGAATCCCCACGAGAACCTACAGTTACACCCACATTCACTCCTGCTCGGGAGGCCTCTCGTACACCTACACCTACACCAGCTGTACTACCCAGGGTAGAGTCAGAACAAGCGCTGGGACAAACGCCCGAACCTCAAAGCACGATAGAAGTACATCCTGAAACGGAACGTGCGTCGACTCCCACCCCAGTAGCACCAGAACCAGATGCTTCTCCGTCAACGCCACAACCGCAAACGCATGCTGCGAAGGTCAAGTTGTCGCTCAAGGACTTTGCAGCTCGGAAGAAGAAAATGCAGAAAGAAGTCGGTGGGGGTTTGATGAGTGCAGACGCGTCACCGAGGGTTGGTGGGATGGCTGGGTTGGGGGAGAAGGGTGGTGTGTTGGCTGTGAGTCCGAGTTTGGGGGTAAAGGAGTTGGGGAGTGGGAAGGACTTGGTTAATGAGGGTTTGGTTGCGCCAGCGAGGCCGGCGAGTGTGGGCGCTCTGACATCGTCGTTGTTTGGGAAAGGTTTCAGTACGAAGGTACGTCGTGGCGTTTGTTTGATGCGGGAATACTAATGATTTTGGCAGATGGAATCTAAACCTGAGGCGCCTTCGACAACGGTGGCGGTAACGACAGCTAGCGCACCTCTCCCGATTAAACTACACTCTGAAATGCGTCCAACGCATGGGCAGCCGCTCTTGCTCTCATCCCAGCAGCAAGAACCCGCCAAAGAGTGGTGGCAAAAGAATGAGCGGAGGCAGGAAGAGAAGGAGGACAAAGCACGGAAATGGGAGGGGAACCGGACAAGGGTGGAGAGACAGGACACTTTCGGCAGGTTTTATGGTATTTCGAGTGCGTGCCTTGTGCTTTTTCTTGTAGTTTTGAACTAATTGGTTGTTTGTGTTTTGTAGCTGAGATGGAGAGGGAACCGGGTCCTGAGTTGAGACGGGCTGCGCCTGCGAATGCCCCTGTTTTTGTTCCCGCAAGGATATCGCCACAAGTGGATGGGTGGAATTTAACTGCGTCGACGTCAGCGTTAGCGTCAACCCCGATTTCAACCCGGCCAGTGGCTATCCCATCCTCTACGTCATCGTCATCATCTTCACTTTCCCCAGCCTTGTCTAATACTTCCGCTCCTCTTCCATCTTCTACCATATCAATACCACCATCAACATCGACTTCAACACCAATACCTACACCAACGCCCACTCCTGCACCCACACTTGCGCCCATATCAATACCAATACCAATACCGACACCGACGCCAACGCCAACTCTCCCACCTTCTATCCCAACAGCTCCACGTGCACATCGAGAACTACCTCGGCGGACACCTACTGGGCCTGCTGGATACTATGCAAAGACACCCACGGGACCGAGATCTTTAAGAGTCATGAATCCCAATCCGAGCTTGGGTGATATCCCAACGGGACCGGCCTTGTTCAGGGATGTGTTAGGGAAGAAGGGGGGTGCTTCTATGAGCACGAGTATGAATGCAGGTCCGCCGCCACCACTACCACCACTACCGCCGCCGCCGCCTAATACATCTCCTCCGCCTCAACCACCCCCACCACCATCATCGTCGAGTTCGTTTTCCCCTGTACTACCCCCCGCAGCTTCACCTTCACTACCATTCCTATTTTCGATGTCGCCGCCAGGACGTGGACATGGGACTGCACCACAAGCTCCGAGAGCCTTTTCTCGGTCGTTTGTGAGTGCGAATGCGACGAATGGGAATGGAAATGGGAACGGGAATAGCGCTGGGACGTCGCCTCCACCTTCCGCTTTGACTTTTACTCTTTCTAGTACACCCACGGGTATGACGAGCACGACTGCGACTACGAGTGGCATACTGAGTCGACCGCCGCCGTCGTCTAGTACGAGTAGTACGGCTTCGAATACCCCAACGTCATCCACGCCTGTCACACCCACCAGATCAACGTTTAGCGCTCAGGCGCTTCCTCCACCACTACCATCTTCCTCTGCCACGACATCAGCAACCACGATCAAGACACCGACTGTGCCGGATCCAACAGCTGCGGGTCTTCCCTCCCGTCCGCTCGTGGGATTGGGATTAGGGGGGCATCATCATCTCAGTTCATCACATCCGTTGAGTATGATGGGAACGAGTATGGCTACTGCCATGGTGCCGAAACGGCCAATACCGGCGGAGAGGAGGGTGCCGAGGGAGAGAGAAGATAGAGACAGAGACCGCTCCCGGGATCGGTTTGATAGAGAGCGGGATAGGGATAGAGATCGAGACAATCGGGATAGAGATAGGGATAGAGATAGAGAATATAGGGATCGGGATAGGGATCGTACGTGGCCAAGATTACCACCGTCGACATCGACATCATCTTCTTCGTCGTCGTCGTCACGCCGGGAGTGGGATTCGTGGGGGAGGTAGTGCATGTGTGTGTTGTTTTTCTCGGGTGGCATAGTTGGGAACTTGTTTTTTCTGGTATACGTTTTATTCTGGGGTTCTTGACTTGATTTTTTTTATCGGACTTGGATATATAATCATTCCTTTATCTTTTTTTCTCTTTTGACTGCCCACATAGTGCATGATGCATTTCGTTCTCTTACCATCTTCTCCTTTTCACTGCTGTGTTTCAACCCACCTGTCTTTCCCCGAGTCAAATGGTTAATTTTCGTTATTCAGCTCCCCCCCCCCCCTTATCATTAATTTGCTTTCGTGTTTTCCAACTTTGATGTCGTTCTTAATTTACGCAGGCGAGTGTATAAAATATGAAGTTTAGTATCGTTATTGATCTGTTCGGGTTCTCTATGATGGATCGAACTGTTTGATTTTGGGCATATTTCATGTAGAGAACCGGTTGGTGTGTCTGATGAAGTGGAGGAAACAGGAGTAGAGGTCATGTATGGCAAATGACCAAGGGTATTGGTGTCCTCGCTCACGCCTTCGCCAACACGAGGGATTTTAGGCGCCAGAAATTCGGACGGCGAGGTGGCTCGATCACCTCATTTCTGTGTGGCTGGGTCGTCATTTGTCACTTTCAATGGTGATATACTTACTACCTAATGACCTAACTATGGGGGAAAAAATCAACCATGATGGACCAGCTCTGCGTGCTCTCCGCTCACCCCCGTTCATTTTGGTTATGAAACACTCGGGCCTCAAACCCCATGTCTCCACGGACGGCATATCCTTTGATAAATACAAGAAGTAGAGGGGGGTTGTTGCAGGTCGGAGAGCTTGATAACGGTTAAGAAAGCTAGCATGATTGGTTCCTAATATTAGCTACACTATCCATCGATAATGATTGTCGCCTAAATACAACCCAGAAGATGCATGATGTCGGATTTTTGATAGGGTAGCAGCTTGCTCCATGAGGCTGTCGACTGAGAGGGCGTTAAAGCACATAGCTCACCTCAGTTGTGTGGTTGTTATCAAGGAACTGGATATCTCATCTTTCGGGGGCTGGGTTTTCGTTTGATGTAATCTGGTGGTGTGATATAAATATAGAGATCAGGGCAAGAACTGTTTCTCAGTGTTCGGTTTAAAGGGTACCACATCACATCAAAAGTTAGTGTGGTTCAGACATCCTCTGAGGGAGGCGCTGCAAACGAACGGTCAGAGCTATAAACAATATTCAGGATCCATCTAAGATATAAGTAGTTAGTATGACTATCTCTTCTTGAGCTGTGAAATGTACCAGGGGCTAGCCAATTCTATAGGTTTAGCTCCTCACATACTCCAAGAATTTCGAATCCCAAGTATGCGCTCGTAGGCTACAAAAATAAACTGGAGACATCGTGGCTCACCCTTGCTATGCAGTCCGCTCGTACTAGAGAACATGCCTACATTTCGGCAACGCTCCATACTCGGATATTAATGTGCTAGGCACAAATAGTGACCCCCATGCGCGGGTCTGTATGTAGGTAGCTCTGAAACCCCAGTCGGCTTCGAGCCCTGTTCATTAACACGTCCGCTAGTGCTCCAGTCGTTCCCGGTATTGGACTCATGTGAACCAGCACCTTCTGGGAAACCAGTCAGAATCGGCACGCACGCGATCCTTGACATTTTATCTACACCACTATGCTTAAAATATGAAACTACGCGTTGCAGCTTCGGCGGCCTGAAGTTACCGCCCTTTGTATGACGTCCCTTATGATGGGCTTGCCAAGACTTGCGAAGGACAACAATCCATTCATAGCCCCTGGATGTCTCGTCTAGATCGCCTGGATCACGGCGATGTCTGGCCGTTCTTGATATTCAAGCGTACAAAATGCGGGAATACCGAGGCTGAGCAAACAACGTGGTGACCTTGCTGTTCGGCGCTTGACACCGAATAAAAGAGGCAATGGCCCGAGCCCCCATATTCGCAGGCCCATGACCTCGTTTGAGATGCTCAGACTCCCTAACTTTTTCTGCATCTTATTTCTCTGCCTCCTGCACACAATAAAGGCGGCTCATCATTTCGAGATTATCAACAACTGTCCCTTCAGAGCTACAATTTACATCAATGGCCAATCCCAAGGCCAACTCCTGGCGCTCGGTGGACGAACAACACGCGACTTTCCCGACGATTGGAGTGGCTTTATCTATACTGACCTCAATAGAGGAAATCCCGCGGGACCTGGTACGACCCGGGCTGGGTTTTATGGTCCGGTAAGTGCCGAAGTCAGATCCTGTTGAGCCAGCACTGATGTCTCCTCTGATGCGTGCCGTAATAGTCGAATTATTATTACATCGTCAGAGATCCCAACTGGATCAACGTTGATGTAGATATCAAACCCATTGATGCTTCTTCGGTAGGCCCATTTTTGAGGGTGAGAAGCGCCTTTCGCTAACGCCTAGCGGCCGCCTGAACAAGCACATGGGCTTTTGTGACAACGCTGATTGTGCCTACAACAACTGTTCGAATGCGTATACGTCTCCGCCGACACGCTTTCCAAACCCTGGCACAGTTGCACCACAGCCACCCTTGTACGGTTGTCCGCACACGCCCAGTGGTTTCACTGTAACGTGGGTAGTCGTTTCTTTGCACATGTGTGAAGATCAACATTCACACCAACATTGTTCAGCTTCTGCCCCACAGGCGAAATACCCAACTATCAGTCGCGACCCGACTTCATCAACCCCAATGGCAATTCAAACAAATGTCTTGATGTGAAAGGAGGCGTTTTTGTGAATGGGACCCCCGTGCAGATGTGAGAACATGATGCAGAGCGTAGGATGAAGATTGATGAGATTATTTTAGCTATGACTGCAACGGAAGCCAAGCGCAGATGTGGTCCATCATCCGTGGAAACGGAACGGTTCGTCTTTCTGGAACGAACTACTGCCTTGATGCAGGTTCCAGTATGTACATCTCCTTCCCACGAAGGCCCCTATTACTAAAGTTGTGTCCTTGAAAGGCCCGGGAAATGGCGTCAAGGTGAAGATTTGGACCTGCTATGAAGGTCTTGTCGCACAACAATGGTCATGGACTGATGACAATCATATTGCGCTGACTGGGAGAGGTATGCGTATTTGACTATTCCCCTGCCAAGTGGATTCTCACGCCTTTCTCTCAGGGCTGTGTCTTGATCTCACTAGTGGTAAACTCGATAATGGAAATCCAGTACAGACTTGGCAATGTATGGACGCAAACCAGAATCAGATTTGGACGTAGGTAAATACACTATGGTGCATAGAGCTTGGGATCGTATTGGGAGTTTCAATCAGGAGGAAACACCTATAATTACACCACCTAAATATACCTCTAATAGCGTAAACTAGTATGAGTATGATGTAAGTGATATCCAGACTATTCAAGTAAAAAGGATGGATTAAGCGAGGATCTCCTTTCGTGCCACTGCGAATCTGGGTCTCGATCAGGACGTGGGTGATGAATGAGTGGGTTAGTGAGTACGTACCACAATGAGGGTGGTCATATGCGAGCTCGACTAGTGGTTTCGAATGTGTTGTCCGTGGCATTCATTGCTGGATTACGGTTTTGGTATGCCGGTGGCGGAAGAGTTGAGACAAGTTCATTGATATTCCGAACACCTGATGGATCTGGGGCAATAATCCATGTTCCATTGGCGGTGTCCCTGTCAGTTCCATCAATCGTCGTTCCTGGGAATGTCTCCGTGGACGATGGAGATCTCAGTTGGCGCATGTGTGATGGAACCTCTTCCTTTCTAGTGACGGCGGAGCTCGACGACGATGCTGGGAAAGGTCGAGCGCCCGTTGTTCGCCGTTTCTTGTAAAACCGGAGGAGAAAACCACCGACAGCGACCAAAGCCACGGCACCGACAACAATTCCAACTATGGCGCCAACAGGAAGATGTGATTTCGACGAATGATCAACCGGACCCGAGAGGGCTGGTGCACTTGCTCCAGAGGTAAATGAGGGGGAATATGTAATATAGTCGAGAGAGAACCGTTGATTCGTGCAAGCGATGATTTTGACCATGATGGTATGGGGATCGTTGGTGAGACCACTTTTTGAGAATAGCAAGTAATTGGTCTGAACACCATAAATGCTATTCTGCGACGTTTGGTCTGCCTGGTAAGCTGTCTGTTCTATCTGTTGTCCATCAATGAAATAAGCAGCAGTAACGCTACCAATGGACTGCCAGTCAAACACTCCCCAAAGTTGAATTGAAGATCCTGTGAGGCTGTCTGAGGGTGTGTGCGTACGGTTTATTTCACCGTGAAGACGTACCAGAGAAGCCAAGGGAAAATGTGTCGCCTGGGTTGCAAGATGACCGCGTGCTGTAGTCGCCAATGAAGGTAAAAGGTTGGAGGGACTTGAAACGGCTGAGGTCTTGCTGCCAAGATCCGGTATATTTGATGGTTGAGTCAGAGTCGCTGACAAGGACCATTGAATTCTGGAAGACGGTGGCTGGGTCCACCAGAATGATAATATAGTCAAGCATGACGTTGGGGAGGTTGTTGATAACAACGGTATGTGGACCGGGCTCAAGCTCAGGAGTGCGATACCATACACCGTATGATGGGGGATTGGATGAAGGAAGGGCCACTACTGGCTGGTTGAGATCGTCGATGATAGGTGTGAACGACGAATCGTTCAATGACGCTCCATGAAAAATTGCCGTCGTTCCTGTTTCTGCGTTAGATATTTATCGCTGGACGAGACCATAGAGACGCCACCATTGAAATTAAATTGTAGCTTAGCCCCAGGAAATTGATTAGGTACTTGACAGCGTCCACTCGTCCATAGTTCAGACGAGTTAAGAGACCAAGCGGTTGTTGGAGTCAATTGGACACTGGGACTCAAGTCGTCGAGATATAACTGGAGCTGGGACATGGATCAACGCAGTTGGTACTTCATACTTCCAAATTGAATTTAAGCGTTAGCAAGCTGTGGACCCTTAATACATTTGATGCAAGGACCGTATATTCTCACCCGATGAAACCGTCTTCATTTCTGATGGTCAAAATGACGGGCGTACCGATTTAATGGTATAGCACCGAGCTTGCGTGTACATTGGAGCACGAGGCTCCGGAATAGGTCTTCTAACGCTGCCCCAAAATCATTCTGCCCCGTCCACGAACCCGTAAATGTCATGGTGTGTGAAAGCGAGAGGAGTCAATTGTAACGGTAAACACATCCGTGTGAATATAAATGCCTCCTTCGTGGCTGCGTTCGAATTATTTCTAACATACCACTGGGTTGGAACACCAGTGCGAGAGGGCGTTGACCAGAAACACGCCAGAAGTGTGGATGTTGGGAAATCAGCTTCTTGCTGTTCTATTTGTGATGGAAAAGGCAACAATTTCACAAGTTTGCTGGTAGCTATTTTCTATCGTGAGCAAGAAACACTTGAATGAGTAAGAAATCAAGATGTAAAACACGAGATCGCAGTGAGTGGCTACGCAGTACAACAAAGCTTGATTCTCGAAAATGGGATTCTATGACGCCCCAAGCTCGAAGATGGATTCGAGTATTTGTATGTATTTACCTGTTCCATCGTGGCGTCCGGATCGCGCAGGCGGCGTCACCCCAGGCCCGTTTTTAGCGTGAGGTATTGGTACAGTAAGGCCAAAGAGAAATTTTATGGGGCATCGTCACATCTCCGCCCGAGTAAAGTACTTGTGCAATGAAATCCGGTTTATCCAATCCAGACACTTTGTTGTGGGCAGATTACATGCCCCAGGCAAATATTTGTCTGTCTAGCCAAGTCATGTGACCAGCACCTAAACATTTGAGCCAATTTCCCGACAACACGCAGCAGAAGCGAGCGCTGTTAGATATTATTGGATAACACCACCACTACGCCTTCTCGTACCCAGCTTCTATGATCGATCCACTGCGACACGAGGCTGCCACTTGGTCGCGCTGACCTTGCCATCGAGAAAATACCTGTTGCATCATGCCGGATGCGTGACCCTTTCTTTCCCCCACCAAACAAGCTTCGCCCATCTTTTCGGTACTCATGAGCGAATCATCCGGGAGAACGGTAGGAAATAGTCTCATCATACGGGCAATTCATCATGTATTTCCTAGGCAGCAGAGGGTCGCCAGGAAACCTTCGCTATTGCGTATGTATGGTCAGTGAAATTCGGAACGATGCTAATAACCTCTTCAAAAACAGTGTAATGGGGCCAACAGGTACCGGGAAATCAACAGTAAGTATGGAAAATAACTCTTCGAACAATTGCCTATCATATTCGGAATCCACCTTCCAGTTCATCAACTTGCTCACGAATTCCGACTTCGGAGTCGGGAACGATCTTGAGTCGTGCACTGATTCCGTGCACTTCACTTCTCCGTTTGACCTTGAAGGAAAGCAAGTTATTCTAATCGATACCCCTGGGTTCGACGACACGAAAATCACAGACAGCGATGTATTGAAGATGATTGCTGCCTCCCTCTCCCTCATGTGAGTGACGCAACGTTCGCTGGAACAATTCATGGCTGACTTGTTCTAATCCAGTCGTGGAAGCCACCTAAAACTCGCAGGCGTCATCTATATGCATCGCATTATCGATAATCGAATGGGCGGGATTTCCGGCCGCAATTTCCGCATGTTCCGACACCTGTGCGGTGACTCCTCGCTATCCAATGTAGTGATTGTCACATCCATGTGGGATCAGATTGCTACAGAACTTGGTGAAGCCCGCGAGGTCGAGTTGAAGACCAAACCTATTTTCTTCGAACCTGTCATCGCTCGTGGAGCACGTATTGCACGACACAACAACACGACCGAATCAGCACGTTCTATCATTCGATCTATCCTTTCTCGGCATTCGGAACAAAGTACCCTTCAAATTCAGGAGGAGCTCGAAGCTGGCATCAGTATCAATGCCACAAAAGCTGGGCAGGAGCTAGATAAGGATTTAAGGGAGAGGTCCGTCCGCCATCAAGACGAGTTGCGAGTGGTGATGGAAGAGATGCGGGAAGCAATCAGGCTGCGCGATGAAGAATCAAGGAAGGATTTGGCTTTGGAAAGGGAGAAACTTGAGGTTATGATCAAACGACTCGAACATGAATCAGCCAGCCTCGCGTCGGGATATGCAGAGGCCCTAACACGCCTTGGGGCAAAGTTTCAGTCTTCCGTAAAGCCTTTGGCGCCCCGATCCTCCTTTTCTTCTTTTGCACAACCTGTGGTGGCTGCCGCAGAGACCGAAAGTAATGCCATTCTTGAAGGTAAAATCGCGGCAGCATTTCCAATTCTGGGCTTCTGGGGGCGTCTCGCTGTCATGTTGGCACCATTTTCTCTCAGTTGGAAGTAATGCAGTTCTGCAAAATGACACCCGATCGATCATCAGGAGTAGTCTAAGGCCTAGAGTACTGTGTGAAACTGGACTAGTAGTACGAACAATCATCATAGTACTGTCCCGCGAAAGACTTCGAGAAACCGAGCACGACGGTGTTAGACTCGCAAATGCGTAGCGAGTCACGTCCGGCCTCTATTCTACTCACCAGCGTAGATACCCGTCGTCTCCCCACGCCCCATGTCGTCGTTAGTACATTCTTATTGCTCTACCGCCCTTTTCTATGCACGGCCCTTCTTCCTTTTTTCTGCTACACAGTCGACTCTGTAATAACCCATAGCTCTAATAACCCATAATCTGTAATACCCCATAGGTTTTTCTTGGGACAATGTTGGTAGATAGGGATTTTCAACCAATAACCCATAACTTTGTGATACCCCGTAACCCATAGGTCCATGGAGGTAAAACCCCATAGCGCCGGTAGCTATATTTTACCTATTTGTATTGTTATTTCTGCGTAATAACATCAGGTTCAATGAATATGGAGTGGTGTACACACCGGGAGCTGTTGAAAAAAAATCCTTGAACCATGCTACGCTCTCTATGCCTACCTCACTGGACCAGATATTGGATTTCGAGGCCGTTATGAAGGCACATGCGACACAAGAGACCAGCGAGATCACTGGTGGTGATGACGATGAAGATAACCCACCGCCGCCTCCACCGCAGACCCGAGAGCTTCTCCAGGCATCTTCGACTATTCATAGATACCTTGCGATGGCAAACCACTCATTTTCCCACCAGATGGAGCATTTGCTGATTTCATTTAATCATACAATTCGCCTTAAGCAAGTGGCTACCATGAGGGACACCCGACTTGAAGATTTCTTCGCTCCAAAGAACACTCCACCTTCGTAGCTTACACAGTATAGTAGTATTCTTTAGTATTTACTGGGTAAATTAATATTTTAATCAAATTTTTGATTAAACATTCTTATAACCCATGCTCTGTAATAACCCATAGCTCGGGGGTGGGACAAAGTGCTATGGGTTATTACAGAGTCGACTGTATGTATCCCCAGGACACGTACAACCGTCCCCTCAGTTCTTGTCGTATTCACGAGGTACTGAGTCTTTCAGACGGAGTGATCTGGACCAAAGATGATGCTGGTCGATTCTTCCAACTGTCGCATCGCCAGTAAACGAGGAGCTGCAACTGGTCTTGTGTGACGATTCGGGATTGTGAACCAAATCGCCTTGCAAGGGTTTCTGTGTCCCCGCAATTCCATCAATCCGTCTTATCACATACATATAAACAAACACCACTACCTCATCGCCCCCGCGACATCTCGGGGCGTGGGAGACGAAGTTGACACTCCTAGTAGTAAGGGTCTGGTAATCTACAGATATAATCATTAGGGACTCAGATAAGCGTGATCTAAAAACACTGCACGTTTGTCCATGCCAGATCCGCATATCCTAAACCCGACACACGGGTATAATTACTTCGGCTTAGTTCCGGGTTCTCCCCAATGACATTGGTTCGATTTTAGCTGGCCTTTTTGATGGGGCGCCCATTGGAGATCGAATAACCCACCAATCGACGAGAGTAGGTTCGTGTCCATTTCCAATTTTCCAGAACGCCCGCTTCTAAATTCCCGCGGTTGTATCGATATGACAGGAAACTTGAAGTGGAGCGTCTGGCGCGATGGCGCAAGTACACCTTCCTGAATCTTGATGGAGAACGATGCCATCTGCTGGATGAGATTGTTGCACGAGAGAAAGACTAGGTTTGCCTAAACGACGTCGGGGTATTTTGGAACTAGGATGAGTTAGGGTAGCGGAGCAATCTCCAAACATGTGAAATTGAAGACCATTTCCGTGCAATTGCAAGTGAATTGCGAATCCGACAGCAGAGAAATGCTCCTCCACACTGTCCATCGGGTAGGACCACATCGGATAACAAGATCGTCGAACTGCCCCCGCCTATCTCTCAGCAGAACTCGGAGAATTGACCTTGAGACTGGGAACATCATGGTTATGGGCATCGTTGAAATTACGTATATTCCTACACGACTTGTGCCGCCTTAGTCATCTCGAGCTACCAAGACCATCAGGCGTTATGCCGACAATCAAACCAGAGAATGGTAAAGTCACGATACCTTTATCATGTGGTGACCCGACCGAGCCACTGGCGAGGGTTTCGAATCACATAAATCATTGGGAGGACAATCATTCTTGTAGCATGGCCCGCTGTCTTGGAGGATTTAAGGTGCTGTGGGCCTTGTACCTGAATGCTAATGTTCGCGTTGATGGTACCCTTCGGTGACTGTGTGTTCAAATCACAGTGAGGAATTGAGGCGTGCACAGTGGCGAAGCAGCCATGTTCACCGCTAGGCTGAACATTACATGGTAATAATTCTGTAAAACCTTTCGTTTCTCGACTACCTCCTTTCTACTCTCTCTACCTACCGCTCGTATATCGTTCAGGCAGCCAATCCTCCTGGAAGACCTTCACCCCATTCTGCAAGTCTGGTGGAGGGAAGGCGAGGGTTGTTGTACTATATAGCGCGTCACAAAGGGCTGTACATGGTTCGTGCTGCTAGGTTTCCAGGACAAGTGTGGAGTCCGGATTTGTCCAAGCCATCACGAGTTATCAAAAGGTCATACTCAGAGTAGCTTCTTACTGGTGGCAGGGCGACAGACTCAGCGCGGGGTAAGCCTCAGAGATGCAATCCGGCTGGGGGTAAAGTCGGCTCTGGTGAACGGCGGAATTATCCCCTCGATCTTCAAGGATACCTCATCATGATCCACTAGCATGAGGCACACATAGGGGTTGCGTGGGTAAATTTGGTGGAATAGCGAACTAGGTACATCCGAATCTATCATTAACTCCACAAATTCCCAAGGTTGCCATCCCCCATTATCTTGCGAAGCTGCAGACACCAATGCACGGCCAACGGCGCCTACACCAAAACCCCTACGAACAAGCTGAATCTGAATTCTCCCACTCCCTCTTGAGCCAAGTATGCTTTCGTCACCGAAGCGACCGAACTAGCCTTAACTAGTTTTCTGTTAGCATCCTTTACGTCCATCTCTTCAGCCTCTCCTTTTGTATTGCTACCTGTTAAAAGTAAACTATTTGCGTATTCTCTACCTGGAGAATGTCTTCATTTGGATTATTGGCGGGCAGGAGAGACGTCACTCGCCGGATTACGAAATGCATATAATATTCTGAAAGAGTCTTCCGTCTGGTAGTATCAAAACGATGTTGGTTAGTGACTGACCGGATATAAAACATACCGGACCGTTATGTCAATGTCC
Source organism: Macrolepiota fuliginosa MF-IS2 (assembly GCA_015584085.1). Classification (NCBI taxonomy): domain Eukaryota; kingdom Fungi; phylum Basidiomycota; class Agaricomycetes; order Agaricales; family Agaricaceae; genus Macrolepiota; species Macrolepiota fuliginosa. The sequence goes on from MU151259.1 coordinate 29,538, forward strand.
ACGTCGTGGGAAAAAGCTGCAAGCCATTGTTGGGCGGCGGGAAAGGCACTCACAATCCTCTATTCAAATGGTCAGGATGTTGGTTGTGAGAGAGAAATGCCTATCTTTCCATCTAAGTTCTAATCCTCAGCTGTTCGTTGTTACAAGCTCGCTAACGCACCAACCAGAGGCCGATGTGCCTCTGTACCATGAAACTAAATCCTACCCTCTACTATCATTTACTGATTTTTTTAAATCTTTTTTGAAATTCAGTGCCAGTTCCACAAGCTTATGTTGTGTCATTCCAAGGGGGTCTGGTCCCTACGGTCAGATCTCATTAAAAAACCTGAGCTAGTAGTCACGCTTGTCCTTTGAGTTAGCCTCCCTTTGCTTTACGGAAACTTGTCTACGTCTTGTTCCACGTTGTGTATTTGTTTTATATTCCCGATCAAGGGGTTGAGAGAGCTCGTTTCCGTAGTTTCCTACGACCACGCATCATTCGATAAGCTCAGTATTTCTACCACGACAAGCTGAGATATTGTGGGTCGAGAATCCATGGAAGGGGGGGCAGTAGTGTAAATCTGTCAAGTGAGAATCGCAGACCTCACTAATCTAATGTGGAGCCAATAGGCACACGACGTATTAACGAGTTTGAAGAATATATGGGGGAGATCAGTACGAGCAGTGGTGTTATACATGCTCGGTCAACCTCCACTTTGTTATGACATCGTTCTATCAGTGGTCGCTGATTGTAAGCATCCAGGCCTACAAGTGGGCTGTCATGGGGTCAGAGGAAGAGACATGGTAGCCACTTATTGATGAGGATAAAACGCAGCTGAGGAAACCGCAGTAGATCCATGAGAATTGTTAAGGTCCATTAAGCTACTTTCAACAGCCACTGTGCCGTTGAAATGGCCGGTACAGCTTATTACGGTAAGGCCTACATAGGCCTGAATAACTCCAGGCGCTGTGTTGGAGTATCGGTTCTCGCCCTCTGCCCTGTTGCTTCCACTTGCGTTTGGAATGTGAAATTTCTAAGTCCCCTGACCCTGACGTAAAGGTTGTGTCAGATAATCAAGATTGGAGCGGTGGTTGGGACCAAAGGTGACGGGCTGCAGTTGGACTCGAGTCCAGTGAGGTTGGTGATGGTCTATAGTCGGCCTCAGTCTAGGTACTCAGAAGAAATCGCGAACCAGTGGTCATCTTGGCTTTAGCGAGCTCAGACGGTTTCAAGGCAAAACCGGAGGGAAGCGAGAATGAGATACCGAAAATACAAGGGTCGACGAGCCCAAGATTTTGTGGTGCATCAGGAGAAAATACCGACAACATTCTTGTGCTTGAGTCAACCGTGACTGTAACATGTGTCGCAGATATATTTCGAGCAATGGTAAAGTTCAATGCTAGCGCGAAGTGAATAGTGACATACGACAAACAAGTCTGTTTCAAGGGTATTGGAATGGGCCTCGCGTGACATTGGTTATTAATTGTTCTCGTGCATGTACCAGGATTGCCGGGGTATGAATTACCGTTTGCATGAAACGAAGCAGCAGCCAGCCGCGGTGAGCAAGGCGAGCGCCGTACAACCAGGTCATCCACAACCCAGTTCAATGGGACTTTCCTTCCACGGCTTCAACCTGTTGCTGCTGATGCTGTGCGTTGGCTGCGCTTAGATATGTATCTGCTCGGCGTCGCGGGTCAAGGCAGGCAGAAACGAATTGAACTGTATGACCTACTCCAGAAGAGACTAACACCGCACACTGTAACTAGACGAAGGTGAGGAGGCACGATGGAGAAGTTAAGTATTTGTGTTGGGATGTACACAGCCCTGACGACAGCATGAGAATGAGATGATCGCAGGGGGAAAATGAACTCACCAGTTGCGAATAATAGTTGGGACGTATGCCTAACATAAATTGGGTATGAAAGTCTCCCTAAACCTAGGAATACGACGCACCGTTTGGATTCTAGGAATGGCTTCGTCTAGCTTTCCCTCCAATAAACTCATTGAACCATAAAAATACGCGACCGCGACTATGGTACAACAGGATTTAGAGCTTGTAGGATGGGCGAACGAGAATCTCACCTGGTGTCAAGATGCCTTGATCAAGCCATACCTACTTGAGACGATCTGATCAGCTTGTCGATACCATGAGGCATATTGGGCTTACTCGGTAGATGAGACCGCGGGTTGGGCTTGCGAATTTGAGTCTATTGAGGAGGCTATACCACAAGGTCATTGGAGGTCCAAAGAATAGACCTGAGAGACAGCACGCTTGAGCCATGGAGGTTCAGCAGTGAAGGGAATGGGGTGCGTAACGAACCTCCGTATACCGTCAGCCGGAGGGTTCGCGCGAGCTAGACGTTATATGCATTAACGATTATAGGGAGTAAGGTTACCCATGAAACAACTCACGTCATGTTGGTCGCCTTTCTTTTCTACAAGTTGTTGAGCAATCACATCGCCAGTTCCAAAGAGTATAGCAGCGGTCGCACATTGCGTCAGCAGGGGGCGTCTGATCAGGACAGCACTGCAGAGAGACATTAGTAAAGATTCGAGATAGATTACATAGGCACATACTTGTAAGCTCTAAGGAGACCAGCCATGGACGTCTGGACGGGACAAGCGGGGAACGGGGAACACGGCGTCTGTCGAGAGCAAAATCTGCCGACGGGCCGGACCGGGATGTACCGAAATAAAAAAGGAAGCACCTCCGAAATTGGCGGCGTATTTCCTGATCAAGGCAGCCCCCAAATCATTGCTACAAAAAAATGGCGGAGCCTTGCTCAAGAGGACCTCGGCCTTGCTTCCACCAGTACATATCATACCCGTGCACAGATCGTTTTCAACTTGACGTGGGTGACGCAACAGGGACAAACCCACCCGTTATATCGTCCCCATCCCGCTCATATTCGATCACTCATCAGTCACTGCCTCTATTTCCCATCCCCCGCTATACTAGATTCGCGCAGCTCTCACATGATGAGCTGAAGTCGACACTTCGTCGCCCTTCGTCAAAAATAGGTTTAGCAGGCTGCGGTGGCGTCTCTATTCTGCTTTCTGGTATAAGACACGAGAGAAAGGAGACCCTGGGGAAGAAGGGGAGGAAGAAGAAAACCTTGAAGTCGTAGTTAATGCTGCAGAAGCAGAGGTTGTAGGAGATAGCATCCAAACTGTAACCGAGACGCCCATGGTAGGACCAAATTACCGGAATTCCTTCGAGCACACTGCGCAAAGTGACGACGGAGTGATGAAGGGCAAGAAAAAAGGGAAAGAAGAGACAGCGGAAGGGGAGAAGGAGGAGAAGATGAAGTCGGCTGTTGTGGTTGGGCTCTCCTGATGCCTCGGCTCTGGTACTGACTGATTTTAACAGAATACAAGCTTGTACTCGTCACCAGAGGTGAGCATCTGAGCTCTACGGTGGAGACGGGGGTTAGGTGGTTTTGATCACTGTAGCCTTTTCTTCACTCCGTTCTCCTTCAACGGCCCAATTGATGGATGTAGTATGGAGTAGATTCATGTTCCACCTCTAGTAGCTACTCGTCATCTCTCACATCCAATTTGCTAAGTTTCTACACCTATATAATAAGCAAACAGCCAGGAAGAGATTACTAGAAATGCGGTCAGAATATATTCCACCCAATTCGTACAGAATTCACTCCATTTCCGAGTGCGTAAGTCAGGTTAGGTGATTATCTATGTTCCCAGTTTACTCTATACTAGTAATTCCCGACATAATAAGTGAACATCTAATGAATAATGTCCTTTTTTTATACCCCTGTGATAGTATCGGCGCGATGCGATGGAATTTTGGACAATCGGAACAGCATGCAGCATACGTGAGGATGAATGATCACAGCTCACGTATGTACCACATGTACGCAAAGGCAGCAAAGAGACTGATGTGACGATATAACTGTCCTTCGTGAATGCCTACCATGATGGTCATATATATTGGAAGTTTCTCTAGACCGAGGTTGGACTCAAACACTGACATCCATTGAGATCAGCCGGAGCCTTAAACCTCTCCGCAGGCATAACGATGGTGTTTCATACAAATCAGGATCATGATTCTCCCGTAACTACAAGTACAACATCCTGATTGTTGAAGCCCCACCCTGATGGTTGTAGTTCATTCCGCCTATATTTAAGGCGTAGTACTCACAAGTCCACTGTCCAATCCAATCATGCCAGTGGTATTTTATCCCTCAGCTGTGACGCCCTCAAATGAATTCAAATTCACGAGCAGCATTCATTTATCCCCAGGACACGACCTTCCGCAGGTCACCCAACAATGTATACCAGTACGGACTCCTCACCAAATCATCTGGAGCTGTCTCGCAACAATATTTGCCTGCACTTGGGTTGCCGTGCATCCAAGTGTCCCCACTCCCGAGGTCCAAATGGGCCCGTGGTGGCCACGGCTGAAACACCGCATTGTTCTGACTGCAAGTGCACTGATCGCTCCGGAATGTATGGTGTTATGGGCGATTATTGAGAGGATCTTCGCAAAGAAAATAGCCAATTATTACAACGAGAACTTTCTGTCAGCCACTCAGGGTAAGTGAGTTTAATTAACAATAAAGAGATACGAGGCGACAATGAACCATGACCAACAGGAACTAGCACGTCAGCAAAACACCAGATCTGTGGGAGAAAATGGACTCTTGCTCACGGATTCTTGGTCTTAATGAATGGGCTCGCCTTGCATGTCGGCGAAGAATATATCGGTCCTCTTACCGCTGCCACCCTCTTTCGAAGATTGGAATACCAAGAAATCACAAGCCCCATGACAATCTCCCAAGAAGAAATTGAAGACAAAAGCAAAGGCGATTTCTTCACCAAGCTTGTCGTCACCATTCAAACGACTTGGTTTGCGGTCCAATGTATTGGCCGTGCTGCCGCACAGCTCCCATTAACCGAACTAGAGATCGTTACTCTGGCGTTTGCAGTGCTAAACCTCATGATTTATGCTCTGTGGTGGCATAAACCACAGAACATTGGTGTTGCTATTCCCGTAATAACCTCAAAACCAACACCAAGAACTGGACTGCCGGTGGAGCCGGCAATAGTGAATGTTGACGAGGGTAAAGGCGATATACAGCTTAATGCCGGGCCCACAGCCTCACCCAATGATAAAAGGCCCAGGGGTCACTCCCGATTTTATTTCATAACAAGTCTGCGAGGGATAGCGATGTCGCAGTTCTTAGGGCGATTTTTCAAGGCTTTATCTTTCCCCAGGGATATGGCCGATGGTGTTCACCCGCAATTGATCCATTTACCGATCCATTTCAATTTAAGTCCGCTAGAAAATCTCTTGCTTTTCATGTCTCTCTTTGTTGTTGGGACATTATTTGGCGGGGTCCATCTCTTTGCCTGGTCAAATCCATTTCCTACCGCATATGAGAAGTACCTTTGGCGGTCAGCAGCCCTATGTTGTTCACTGCTACCAGTGTTCTGGGTTTTCTTGCACATTTACGATTACCTCAACATACGCCACACCGACTCCAGTGTACTACGATATAACAGTGCGCCGCTTTTTACTCAGAACCTGGTGCGATTCCCCACCTTTTCATTTGCAGCATATTTCATTGCCCGTCTTATTCTAATTACTATAGCTTTTTCTTCACTTCGTTCACTTTCGACTTACCAATTGGTTGATGTTGTATGGAATAGATTTGTGCCTCACTTCCAGTAGCTACTGTTATGTCTCTACACTTATATAATAAACCAAACATTCAGGAAGTAATTACTCGAAATGCTGCCAGAATATACTTCACGAAAAAGTCATAAATGCATCTGCTGGGAGATTACGAAGAGATGAAGAAGCTATAACTATGAGCATGGAACGAGCGATGAAGTATATCAGGAGCAGAATCAACATAATCCGGAGTACCAATTTGTATCTATCCTCTAATTCAGGGCATGGGAGTTAGGTAATCCAAACAGAATGATAGTGGACACTCAGCGGAACCAAAGTGACTGACAATAGTGTACATAGAACAGCCGAAAAATACCACAGGTAACTCTCGACGATGGATGGGAAGCTATCTAACTAAGAGAAAAGATGGAAGCTGCCAAATAACATGGAAATGACCGAGAGGGATAAAAAGATCATGAGGACCTCAGATAGGCCAAGAGCGCATGGTGACATCAGGAGGCTCGATAATTGGCAACTTTGTCCGTTCATGACCGATGGGTATGACACAAAGTGGATGAAAAGGTTTAAAAATGGGGCTGCCCTGCCGTATAAAGCTTGTGCTTCTCCTAACAGGTAGAATGGAGGGTGCACATTCTCGGTGCGAAGTCTCCCGAGGGCCGGAAGGGGGTTAGTATCCAGCCTTTCCTTCAGGAAGATGCGGATAGGAATATTGACATTCTGTGGCTTATGCCACCACATCGCGTATATGACCACATTCAACATTGCAAATGCAAAGGTTGCCATTTCCAAATGTGTTAAGGACAGTCCGGTAAAAGCATGAGCAATGCATTGAACGATGAACCAGCTGGTCTGACAAAGAACAACCAGCCCTGTAAAGAAATCGCATTTGCTTTTGTCTTCGATCTCCAATTGCGTCACCGCCATTGGGAAGTCGATCTCGCCACTCTCTAACCTCTCAGAGAGAATGGGAGGGGTCAGAGGACCGATAAAACTTCCCTTCTTATCATAGAACACAAAACCGTCTACGAGGAGAAAGAATCCGTGACTGAGCGTCCACTTTGGCTGGTCAGCCAACTTGACTGATGCATCCAGTTCCAAAGCCTTTTGTAGGTTAATGTTTCAAGCATAACCCTCAAGGTCACTTATCATTGGCAATTTCATACAACATTTTATACTCCTCACGATCCTTGCAGCTACCACTCTCTCCTCTATTGCCCAAATGACCATAAACTCCAGTGCGATTATTGTGCTAGCCATCAGTACGACTCGTTTCTTGATTTGCTGCCGTGTTGACTTCGCACTATGACATAGGGGAGGTACGTTAGTGTGAACCACAGTCCGAATACACGCAAAGACAGTGGCAACGCAGCTCCGGATAATTTCGAAGAGGGCACAGCGATTGATACAATTTTCGAGAGTTGACATGTACAATACTCGCGGATGTCTCTCGCGAACGAAAAGTGGCGCAATTGAGGGAAAGGTATCGAGATGGGCGATTCTTTCAACTTGGATGTCGGTCTATTTATAAAGACAAGTTTAGATTCTGTGTTCACGAACAAATAGTAGGTTGCTTGCCAATCCAACTCTCCTACGACTGGAGGAATATATCAGCCCTTTAACAGTTGACTTGACATTTTCATTAACACCACACAGCTTTGGACTGGTTCTTCATTTTCTCTCTTGATGACGTCCTATTCTGTAACGATGAAGTTCCACCGTGGGGGATTAATGAGAATCTTCGAGGTAAATACACTCCTGTTTGTAAAAAGGCGAAGACTGCCCCGTTCTAACGACTACATGGTCTTTTATATAGGAAATAAAGCGGTTACTAAAGGGGAAACATAAGGATAAAATAGCAATGGAATGTCCTGGAACAAACTGGAAACCAAACCTCGGACCCAGGAACGTCCGAAAAGCGTTTGCTCCTCACACGAGGAGCCCAAGGGCCGCGAGCAGGAAAAGCCCTCATGGTATTGTGTGCATCCCAGAATATTATTGTATGTAACGAAAGCCACGGGTAGCATAGGTACGTCTGTTCGTGTGGCCGTTTGGGATGCTACATAAGTACCAGAGTCCCAGCTTCAGTGTGCTTGTCCACTGCACAAACCGCGGACATGATCTCGGCATTGCGAATAGCTTGAAAATGGTAGGTCCCGTCAAACCTATTGGCTCATCGAACCCGGGTTTTTGTAGACATGACTGGACGCGGCAATATGTCTGACTGTTCCCTCAAGCGACTTGCCTGCAAGACGGGGGATCTCTATATACCGCTTTGAACCTCTGTATTTTCCTGGAAATACCCTTTATATCACGATCAGCACTCACTATACCACTTCTAGTGTTCTCATTGATCCCTTAACAATGTGTGGGGCTTGGGAAACGTGGTATTGTGGTTAAGTGCGATTGGGAGAAAATGCAAGTACGGACGGGCAACTATACATGAGCAGACTATGCCCTCATCTGGACGCGTGATTTACGTAATGAAGGACAGTGATCTGCATCCCGCGTACCGGGTGCAACCAACACAAGGGAACGTTAGTAAGGGCAAGGGACAGGGTAAATTAAGATCTCTTGGGATCTGGAAGTCGAGAACGCGATACTTCACTCGAGGTTCCGCTGCCTTGGGTGATTGCTTCCAATTTATTGTCACCAGTGTGGATGAAGAACCACGATTATGACAGTCAAGGTGTTTACCCTTCCACCGCTACTTCCAAGTTGGGCCTATGCTACAGCCTGACTACTTATTGCGGATGTCCATTTATATTTGAACTGCTTGTTTCTTTCTTGCATCACAATTTATTTTAAACATCCATCCATATGTATTCATCACCATCTACTACAATCGAGTTGGATAATTTCCACAGGCTACGTAAGTAGAAATGGCTAGATCCATAAATTCCGATATCACATCGGCAACGCCAGAATGGCTGTCAATTTCTCTCTCCCATTACTTCGAATGCACCTCGACGCTATCCGAATGCTTTACATCAATCGAATGCTCCGAAGGTCCTGATGTGTCTGGTAAATTCTGCAAGTCGATGTTGCGCACCGGTCCCTTGAACCAATGTACGCCCCCATATTTTGGGAAATAGTACCATAGCGTAGAGAGCGCAAGAGTACCACCAACCACGACAACACTGTAGTTCATATCCGCCGAGCCCACGCCCGGGCTTCCTGGGAAAAAGAAGACGATTGCAATGAAGAACATGAACAAAACAGCGGTGATAGCAATTGGGAGGCCCTTATGGAAGCGGCAGTAGCATTCAGCAAATGCAGAACCCTCGACAGGGAAGAAACACGCACGAATGCACCGAGAGTGAACGGTCCTGGTTGGAAATTGTTTCCTCCTGTGAATCGGACAATGATCGGGATCGCATATGCGATATAGGTGGCTACAATGGACATGGAAAAAATAGCGTTGATAGCTTGTTGACCGGCGAAAATGAGGAGGCCGAGTGCAAGCGCCAGGAGGCCATCGAAACAGACGACGTTGACGGGTGTCTTGGTATGTGGATTCATTCTGTAAAGCCAATTCGAGAAGGGAAGCGCTATGCAGGAGGGGGAAATCATGTCAGCTTCAGGGTGATATGCGGATACAGGAATGAGTATGAACCTCCGTCGCGGCTGAAGGCAAAGGTCTGTCGACTTGCTGCTAGAAACTTTGAGCAGCAGGTGAGTCGGGGAGGCAGTGAAACAGACAAGATATTTTACCATGCTTGAGCCCATCATGTACCTAATGTCAAGATTAGCTATGGCTTAAACGGAGGGGCAGGAGGTGCTCACTGAACGAGGACAACTAAAACCCAGACACCCAATGTTGCATTTCGTCCAAAGCTATTGACGAGAATTTGTGCCATCGGTTGAGCACTATCAGCTAGGGCTTGGACATCACTTCCCATGCAAAATGCGAGGGATATATTGATGGCTTTCGTAGGGGCTGGTAATCACCTAACCAATTCCAGAGCAAATAGAGGAAAGACGTACCACAACCCAAAATTCCCCCCATGCTGACAGCCCCAACGATAACCCATGGAACTGCTATGGCCGCGTTGGATGCCTCTTCGCTGATATGAACGCTCGAGTCAAACGAACCTTAAATGGAGGTTTAACAGGGCGGGGGTAAAACGGAACCAAGTACATACCGATTGTCCATAGTGGGGCGAGAAAGCTGTAAACGAAAGCAAATCCGTTAGGCCAACCACTCACTAGAAGGTCCGAGTATTGATTTAGTATACTCTGATCTCGACTAGTGAGCTTCTGAATGAAGCTGCCACTTACGGTTCGTAAAATCCCCTAGTGCAAATTTAGCGCTGTTCTTGAATTCTTTTGGCGTTGCAGCAGGAAGCGCAATAATTAAAGCAACGGAAAGCCTGGCCAGTGGTTATCAGGAAGTGATGCATGACGAACATTCAACGGTGGAAGCACGTACAGAATGTTTAGGGCAACGTAAACTGTTTGCAGCCGAGCTAAGACTCGTGTCCCTAAACAGCAAGCGACTGCGTGGCTGATAACAATCGCGGTGTATATTCCACTATAATGGATCGTGGATAAGCCGAGGTAAATTACGGCGAGACGGAAATAGACTCAAAATAATCTCGCGTTCGTAGCTTCGAATTTGCCGTTAGTACCAATGGTGACAGCGGCCGTGACTTGTACGGCAGCTCCCCAATCAATGGACGCAATGCCGCCAACAGAGCCGATGGTATTGGCATCTGCGATATGCGTCGGTGACAGTACACCTGAGAGTTGGGAACTCACACCCGACAATCCAACAAAGCAGATTCCTCCATTTCTTTGATGCCAGTGAATATGTCCAGAAGTATAGCTGAAATGCGGAGTAACACAGTGAACATCATGCTCACCCGAACAGAAAGATAAGGGCGCTCACCCCGCCAGAGGTGGGTGCTGCCGACGCCAGCTCTGCCATTGATAAACCGACGAGCAGGATGAAGATACTGGCTACTAGCCACTGCAATCATGAAGCTGTTAACCAGGGGCGGAATGATAATGTCGGGGCTCTAGGCGCACCCCCCAAACCATAGCGGGACCTCCTCCATTCGGTATCGCATAGAACAGGACCGAAGAGATGGATGGTACAAGTCCAATAATCGAGAAGGCGATACCGAAAACCTAGTCATGATTATCAGAGGGAGCGCCGGCGCGAACGTAGGGACCAACTTGAGCATACCTCAAGAGGTGTAAACTCCCTCCTGAATTCCTGTTTGTATCCGAGCGCTGCCAGTAAAGCCTCGTCGGCTTGATGAACAGCTTGTCGCCGCCGAAGCTTCGGAATCATGTTGTCCAGGGGAAATGGGATGTTGGGATGTTTCGCCCAGGTATATCTACCAGGGGGGAAAGAGAATCCCTATCGGAGGGACTAGGTGGGTTCTTCCAGTATAATATATACTGCAGGTCTCCTGTAGGTAAATTTGATAGAACAAAATTAGACTAGGTTTGGTAAGCTATTGAGTGTACATGTGCTGTAAACTGTAAGTTGAACACGGGAGGCGACTTCGAGGGTAGATCAGTGGATAGGGAAGAAGATAAGAAAGGAGAAGACGTACAAGAAGAGTCTAGGAGGAGACCGGAGGGCGTGTCAAAATCGAGAGTACATGTTCCTGATTTAAGGAAAAGAAGCATTGAGATAGGGTGTTTAGAGGGCGAGGCGGCGGGTATAGTAATAGACACTCGTCACCACGTGTCTTCGTGTGGTCGTTACATCTTGGCGACCTGTACACGCATTCTGTTGCAGTTATCAGTAAAGTGTATGGCAATAAGACTTTGTAGGCGTCTGGTTTGAAATGATCGCTCCTGATAATCTGAGAAGTGAGGGTAGCGGGAATAGGAAGGTTGGGCTCGGGCGTTCTCGTCGTGTTCAGCAGTGGGTGAGATAGAGGCCTCAACGTTCGACGAAAGTTGGGGAGTCACGGGGGCCTGGATAATAAAACATTAGGTTCTACTAGACTATAAGTTTATGCAAGTAGTAGTGCAGTGATGGCAGCGGCGTTCATATGATCCATTGTGTCGTCACATGATTGCTAAGGGGCGGGCCGAGATGTTCCGAAAGTAAAAGGAAGTCGAGCGGAATAAATATGTTTCATCGAATTGAATGGTTTCCTCACGCTCGAGTGCTCTCTGAGTCCGAAATGTCCTCCACAGTGGTGTTATAAAGAACCATCATCGGTTGTCAGTTCGTTGAACCTCCCCTTGACTCAGAGATGGCCCTTTCCACCTCCTACCTCCCGATCGAAAGTTTCCCTGAGGTGAGTTTATCCTTAATAAAATGTTATCTACGGTTCTATCATCCTCTTTCTCCAGATACGAGCCACCCTCAAGCATACATTCGCCTCTGGTCGGACAAAATCCATTCCGTGGCGCCAGCAACAACTATTGCAACTCGCTCGCCTTGCCCAAGACAATGCAGAAGCTATCACTGAAGCCTTGCACCGCGACCTTGGAAAACCCCGTCTCGAGGTCTTCTTAGCAGAAGTGGGACCTATTGTCGAGCGCTCTGTTATCTGTGCGAAAAAGGTTGTTGAATGGGCGAAAGATGAGGATAAGTCTAGCGAAGTCGATGATTGGATGAAGAGTTGGCGGCCAAGAGTTCGAAAGGAACCGAAAGGAGTAGCTCTTATCATTGTGTGCGCCCCTTGTGACATTTTCTCTCATTTCCCTCAGTTAATCTACTTTAGGCCATGGAACTACCCTGTGATTTTGTCACTTCAGCCACTATACGGAGCTATCGCAGCTGGGTGTTGCGCCGTCATCAAAACATCAGAGATCGCTCCCCACTATTCAGCTCTTCTGGCGAAGATTTTGCCCAAGTATCTTGACAACAACGCTTACAGGGTCGTGGAAGGAGCGGTTCCCGAAGTCACTCGCCTACTGGAATTACAGTGTAAGCGATTCAATTTTGTTTATCCAGGGGTTCTTATGCGATTTCACGCCACTGGCTAAACCTATGGAAGAGACCGAAATTCACACACAAACTTTTTCCGCGCCCCACAAGGTTTTCAAACACAAATACGAACTCACGATTTGCTCCAATAGGGGACCACATATTCTACACTGGAAATGGCCGTATCGCCCGCATCATCTCCGCAGCTGCTGCAAGACATTTGACTCCTCTTACCCTTGAGTTGGGCGGGAAATGTCCTGTGATAATTGATCCCAAAGCCGACATTGATCTTGCTGCGAAGCGCATCTTATATGGCAAGAGCCAGAATGCTGGACAGGTGTGGCCGATTTGCACTAGTCCGTCCACACAACGGGATAACGATTCTGTTCCAGCTCTGCGTTTGTCCCGACCATGTACTCTGCCCCAAGTCGGTGCTTGACGCGTTTATAAACGCGCTGAACCGACATGCGAAGGCCTTCTGGCCTGATGGATCCCTCAAATCCTCGTCCTTCGGGCGTATTGTCTCACATGTACATTTCTCTCGCCTTTCTTCAATTCTCCGGAACACCAATGCCAAGGTCGTATATGGCGGCGGCGAAGACCTGGAAGGCACTGTTGATCCTGCTGGGAGGAAACGCGGACTCGAGATGACTATATTCGTGTTGGACAGGGAACACTGGGAGGATGATGCACTGATGAACGAGTGAGTAGCCCACTGGTTGTCATGGTCGCAGCAATTCTAGAACTTCACTGTAGGGAACTCTTTGGTCCATTCTTGCCCGTTCTAGCAGTTGAAGATGTTGACGAAGCGATACGTTTCATCAGTGCTAGGTATTTCTCGTTACCACCGGCTGATGTCCATCTATCATTATCAACTCACTCAACAATCCAGGAACCACCCACTGGTACTATATGCATTCAGTCCCGATGAGGACACTAAGAACAAAAGTTGGATTTTCTCCCTCTCGCTTCCCGCTCTGACTTAATCAACAACCAGTCCTGAACAACACTATGAGCGGTAATACCATATTCAATGACACTGTCCAACAGCTAGCTGGTACGTCCGCTATTTGACGCAAGGAGATATGTAAAAACATAGCATTTGTACCGCAGTGAACGAAGTCCCATTTGGCGGCGTGGGCGAATCTGGATGTATGTCCCATGTGCTACTACTATTATATGTGACCTTATCAGAATCATTAGATGGGCGACAGATCCTTCGATACAGCTTTGATCTGTTCACTTATGAACGCACTGTCGTAGATATCCCCGCTGGGTGCGTCGATGCTGCAATTGTTACTCATTGCATCTGCCTAAACTATTTTTATAGTATGGAACCATCCTTGGGAATTCGTTATGCCCCCTATACCCAGGAAAAGTTCGACTTCCTTTCCGCCTCTGTAAGGACGACTATCCCCACAGTCGCAGAACTCTGAGGAGACAGTAGTATACCCCGGCACAAAGAATAGCCTGTAACAAAGACGATTGTATAGTTTATATGGTATATACCCTTAAGCCCTGATTTGTGGATTTCCTTCGGAAAGTCGCCGTCGTGCGTCTGGTACCGCCACCTCTCTCACTAACAAGCTTCTGATAGCGAATCCCAACCCCGAAAGACCATTTTATCAGGCTTCTACATACTAGCTACCTTCTCCGCTCTGATCGCGGCCGTTTTTCAGCCCCATCCACTTTGAGTACCAGCATCTGACGCACGGCAGTTGACCCACCACCATGTATATTGCTAGACATGTGGACTTCACAACTGTAAATAGGGTGATGTGTGCCGCTCTATCTGCCCTCCCTGTGGGGGCCGAGCTACGGGTCATCGCTCTATATATTCATCCCCTATGAGGCGATCACCAATACGATCTACTTAAATACCTACACATATACCCCAAACAGGATCTTATCACGATCCCAAAGGCGACCATGGAGACTTTCATTGTTACCTTACTCTTTGTTGTTCTTGTTTGGATAATTGTCTTGCGACGTAGGAGAGCTCTCAAAGTTCCCTTGCCACCGAGCCCACCTGCTGACCCTATTCTCGGTCATCTGAGATACATCCCCCTGGAGAACCCCGAACTCCAATACACAAAATGGGCAAAGACCTACGGTCCGTATAAGACCATTTCCCCAAGTAGACCCATCCTTACCGCCTACGCATTACTTCAGGAGATGTGATATATCTTCGTATTCTTAATCGTCCGATAATTGTACTTAATACAGCAGAGGCAGCAATTGATCTCTTGGAAAAGAGGAGCTGGAATTATAGCGACAGACCCGATTTCCCTATTTTTGATTTGTGAGCCAACAATTCAACTCCTCGCAACTTGATATTCAGAGCGGCGTAGAATGGGGTGGAACACCGCGGTGGGCTTCGCGCACTATGGAAAAACGTTCCAGAAGCAACGGCGCCTCTTACAGCAGTATTTCAGTCAGAAAAAGGTTGCGGAATACCAAGGCCTTCAAACTGCCCAGGCGAGACGATTGGTGCTCGAGCTAGCCCGAGGCAAGGAAAAAACAGACGATATCTTGCGAGAGTCAGTTGGTGCTTACAACCCCGATTTTACTGGATCTACTAAATGTGAGATTTCGCAGGTTCGGGACAACTATCATCGTTCAAATTGCCTTCGGTCATGACATGTATTCCGAAAACGATCCCAACTATGACGAACTTTCGCGAGATAACGGCTACGCGATGACGCACTGCGGTCCTCCTGGAGGTACAATTGTCGATCTCTTCCCTATTTGTGAGTCACTAATTGCGTAGACTGAGTTCCTAATGTCATAGTTGGTTCATAGTGACATACTTCCCTTCTTGGTTTCCTGGAACGTTTTTCGCAAACCGTGCTCGAGAATTCTACCCCATCATCCGGAAATTTCAAGACTACCCGTTGGCACAAGTCCAACAACAGCTGGTATGGATGCTGTCAACGATCGTCGACTCTGCCACGCATGAAATCTGATGCACGTTGTAGCTCGAAGGAAGGGCTAAACCATCCTTTCTGTCATATCACTTGGAGCGCCTCCAACAACTTGAAGCGACCAAGGATGAGTCTCGACCAGAGCTCGAAGATATAAAAGGAGCCGCCTCCTCAATCTTCAGCGCGGGGGCGGAAACAGTGAGCATCTTGTTGGAATGTAGCATCCCAGATGCGCCTCTTATCTATACACCGAAAGATATGGTCCACATTGTCCGTTTTTATTCTTGCGATGGTTCTTCATCCAGAATGTCAGGAGAAGGCTCAACAGGAGCTCGATAATCTACTCCTCGGATCTCGTTTTCCGGAACTTGAGGACAGGGAGGCCCTACCATATATCGAGTGTGTTATCCAAGAGACATACCGGTAAGTCCTATCACAGAATTATCCTCATGGTCCCTGACAAAACTCAATAGTTGGCTGTCGGTAGTCCCACTTGGTGAGCAGCAGTCTACACATTGAGAGACAGTACTCATACAGCGTTATAGGAATACCTCACCGCACCTTGTACGACGACGTTTATAAAGATATGTTTATCCCTAAAGGCACAACTGTCTTTGCTAATGGATGGTGCGTCTTTCCAAGAAATACAACCGCGCAACCCACTAAAAGATTTTAATAGGGGCATCTCAAGGGATGAAATGTTCTACTGTGATGCAGATTCTTTCGATCCTTCCAGATACCTACCGAGGACTGAAGGAGGGAACGAAGAACCGTACCCTACCTTCCACTTTGGCTTTGGCAGACGGTGAGTCATTGCCCTCGATCAGAAGGTCTGTATTGAGTAAGGATTGTTCCCTGGCGTTTTAGTGTGTGTCCGGGTCGTTATCTTGGTGACAGAAACTTTTGGATCGCTGCCGCAACGATACTCTCTATCTTCAGGATAGAGAGAATCAAGGATAAAAACGGAGATGAAGTTATACCCACTATCGGTATGGATACCGGGTTGACAAGGTCTGTTTTTTAAGTCTCTCCGTTCGTAATTTTACTCTTTTAACCCACACCATTCATGTAGCCATCCAAGACCGTATGAATGCAATATCCGCATCAGAGATGAAAGGGCGCAGGTATTGTTACAAGAGATAAAGGAAGAGCTTGTAAATCACGGTGGATGATCTACATAACATTACAATCAATGTATTCAAACAACTGAACAAAGTTAAAACACGACAAGCCGCCTAGTGTTTCTGTGTGAACACCGTACCAACATGATTCCACCCATTGTTCCCCGAAAGTGCTTAGAAGTTGTGCAGGAGTGGAGGTGGGGAATATGCCCATCGAGGGGGACAGGTGATAGGGTGCCTAGCGTATCAATCCTTGGGAGAGGCAGGAGACCGTGGCGGTGATGACGTATAGATGGATGGTTTCCCATGTCGTAGTCAACGGTGCTACTGACCTTCAACTCGTAGGTTCCATTTAGCCGCAGCCAACCTATACAAGTCACCAAAACACGAACACCTGAGAATACATTTATACCTGATCTCTATAAACAGAATGGAATATCTTGCAAAGGAAAATGCAAGAGGAGGGACATGATGCACAACGCCCGGTCATACATATACTGTTGGCCCACGTTATTGCGCGAAAGCACGTTGATATGCATACATGTCATGAGATCAGACAAAGGGGAAGTGGTATAGCGACTATCAGGGTGCCGACTACATCTTTGATGGCTTTACACCATTACTGACCCAATCACCATTTATATTTGTTCATTGTGGAACTAGAACGGGAAAGAAGAGATGAACAATATCCCCGGGGACAAAACTCACAAATGTAACATCTCGCATGTGCAGTGGAACTATCCAGAAGTGCCACCGGCTGTCTCCTGGCCTTATGGACCAGCGGCATCAATACGGCTATAGTATGGTTATACCTTGTGGAGATGCTGGTCCGGCTACGCATGTAAGTCCGGCATCATCCACGATTAGGTTGTTGTTTGTCATCTTCATTTCTAAAAAGTATATAAAGCAGTTCACATTATTTTGTATACCTTGGCTCCCGCAGAATGAGACAACCTGTACGGAATAATTTTACAGCCTCCAGAATGGTATGTTGATCTCATTCCATGTATTCGCGATCTCATCAGAATCATCAAATGGGTGACAGGTGCTTCGACACAGCTATGATCTGCTCACCCATTGATGCACAGGTATATCCCCACGGGATGCTGGTTCATTGATTCTGCGGTGGTTATCTACTGCATCTGTCTGAACAATCTTGCTAGTGCGGAACCGTCCTTGTGAAGTCATTGCACCCCCTATATCCAGGAAACCTTCGACTGCGTTTCTGCCCTGTGATTCGATGACCACCCACAGTCCCGCCCCTCGGTACAGTTGCGTGAGGGAATAGCTCGTAGCAAATATGGTTGAATAATTTATACGGTACGCTCTCAAAGTTTGACTCGTATGTTTCCCTTAAAAGGTAGCTGGTGTGCATCCACCGGCTTATCTGGATTGTGTTCCCACTCTAACTGACAACGACTCGGATAAACACCCGCACACTATCAGCCATCATATGCAGCGTGGTTTTTTTTTCTGGTGTTGTCTATTTCGAGGAAACAAAACAGCTTGTGATGTATCTTACGGGGTGCGCGGGTTTCACAACCGTAAACAGGATTCAGTGTGCCGCCACATCTACCTTCTCCGTCCCCATGACCAAGAGATCAATCTATAAGACACCACTTTGCGAAGCCAAACTCCATCAGGCAGTTATTAATATGATACATGACCACCTACTTAAATACCCGAGTGTGATCATCCTAGAACAAGATCCCATTACAAACTTGAATACGACCATGGAAACTCTCACTTTTACTTTACTCTTTGTTGTTCTTGCCTGGACAATTGTCCTACGACGTAGGAGAGCTCTCAAGATTCCCTTGCCGCCGAGCCCACCTGCTGACCCTATTCTCGGTCATCTGAGATACATCCCTCTGGAGAACCCCGAACTTCGATACACAGAATGGGCGAAGACCTACGGTTCGCACAAAATGATTTTACTAAGCAGATCTTACCCTTACTATGAGTTCCTTACCTCAGGAGATGTTATCCATCTTCGCATCCTCAATCGTTCAATTATTGTACTTAATACAGCAGAGGCGGCAAATGATCTCTTGGAAAAGAGGAGCTGGAATTACAGCGACAGACCCGATTTCCCTATTTTTGACTTGTGAGCCAATAATCCAGCTCTTCGCATTTTAAACACAATGCTCACGGTAATATAGAATGGGATGGGGCATCGCGGTGACCTTCTTGCACTATGGAAAAGCGTTCCAGAAGCAACGGCGCCTCTTCCAGGAGTATCTTAGCCGGAAGAAAGTTGATGGATATCAAGATCTTCAAACTGCCCAGGCGAGACGATTGGCGCTTAGCCTAACCCAGGGAAAGGGTGAAACGGATGAGATCTTGCGGGGGTAAGCCAATAATCTTAATACTGACAATCACTGAATATATGTATTCATTATTCGTAGATTCGGGACATCTATTGCCGTTCGAATTGCCTTCGGCCATGACATGTATTCAGAAAATGATCCCAGCTACGATGAACTCTCACGAGACAACGGTTATGTCATGACGCATTGTGGTCCACCCGGAGGCACACTTGTTGATCTCTTCCCTATTTGTGAGCAACTAACTGTATATGTTGATTTCCTAGGCCATGTCGTTGATATTAGGTCCGTAGTGAGATACCTCCCTTCTTGGTTTCCTGGAACGTTGTTCGCAAATCGTGCTCGGGAATTCTACCCCATTGTCCGGAAGCTCCACGACTACCCTTTAGCACAGGTCCAACAACAGCTGGTGAGGATGCTGTCAACGATCAACCACCCTGCCACGGATTTAAGCTGATACCCCTTGTAGCTCGAAGGAAGGGCTAAACCATCTTTTTTATCATATCACTTGGAGCGCCTCCAACAGGTCAGCCAGGAAGATTTTCGGCCGGGTATCGAAGATGTAAAAGGAGCTGCTTCTGCAATCTTTGGCGCGGGAGCGGAAACGGTGAGCATATTTTTGGAATGTAATAGCATGACTACGCCTCTTATATATCCTCAAAAGATATGGTCTACACTGTCCGTATTCATCCTTGCGATGGTTCTTCATCCAGAATGCCAGGAAAGGGCTCAGGAGGAGCTCGATAATCTACTCGGATCTCGCTTGCCGGAATTTGGGGACAGGAAAATACTACCGTATGTCGAGGGTGTTGTCCAAGAGACATACCGGTAAGTCCTATCACAGAATTATTCATGATCCCTGACCAAAATCAATAGTTGGCTGACCGTAGTCCCACTCGGTGGGTGGCAATTCATGCATTGAAGACTGATACTGATAAAGTTCCATAGGAATACCTCACCGCACCTTGTACGACGATGTTTATAAAGGAATGTTTATCCCTAAGGGCACGGCTGTCTTTGCTAATGGGTGGTATGACCTTCCAAACAATCCAACTGCGCGATCGATTAAGAAACTCAATAGGGGCATCTCAAGGGATGAAGCACTTCACCGTGATGCAGATTCTTTTAATCCTTCCAGATACCTACCCAGGACAGAAGGAGGGAATGAAGAACCATACCCCACCTTCCACTTTGGCTTTGGTAGACGGTGAGCCACTCCCTCCGATTGGCAAGTCTGTATTAAGGACAATGCTCCGGTGCGTCAGGGTGTGTCCAGGTCGTTACCTCGGTGACAGAAACTTTTGGATTGCTGCCGCAACGATACTCTCTATCTTCAAGATAGAGGGAGTCAAGGACAAGAATGGAGAGGAAATTATACCTATTATCGGCATGAATACCGGGCTGACAAGGTCTGTTGTTAAGCCCCTCCATTCATATTCTAACTTACGTCATTGATGTAGCCATCCGAAACCCTATGAGTGCAATATCCGTATCAGAGATGAAAGGGCGCAGGCACTTTTACAAGAGATCGAGGAGGAGCTTATGAACGAGAAATGATGCGCGGGACAATACGATGTACTGTTTAATTAAATAGCTAAGAATAAATTGATGGGTCACCTCGAAAACAGAATTACATGCTGATCACGTATTGAAACTACCTGGCTCTAGGTCGTAGCCAGTGCAGATTGGGTTCATATATATACACAATGAAAATACCTAGAGGTGCATCGGCTACTAGTTTCCCTATCCCAATGATCCAACAACGTCCGGTGAGGTGGCAGAGGTGAGAGTAACGGATATTTGTGAGCTTGAAGCCCATGGACACCGATGGCCGCAGCAAATGCGGACGCCACACAAGTGTGTTAGAGTAATGAAAGTATTAAATCCACACTTCATGGAGGACTATGTTCAGCCGAGTTCAGCTCTGGAGTGTATCTCAAAGCAGCCCAGTCGCCTCCTCATCCTACCTCGGATAATTGAGCGTGGTTGGTCATATTTTCTGTATGAGCACTAGCATCAACGTATTCCGTCATTGGGCTTTGGAAGTGTCGAGAAGTCGTACGCTTGTGGAGCCAGTTTCTCTTTTATGGACGCAGGTAATGAGGTGCGCGAGATCATTGATAGGGACATATACGGTAAAACTGTTTTCCCATGTCATCGCCGACGGCGCTACTAACCTCCGATTACACTCGCAGAGGGCCCGGTTCTCTGTACCATGGTCTACTCACATATATCATCAGAACATGAAAATACCCTTGAATACGTTGACGCACACACGTGACAAGCCCGTGGAACGGGATCAGACGAATGAGATGGCGACCGTCGAGCTGTCGACCACATCTTTGATGCATTTTGTAGAGACGCCCGGTCGGCTACCTATGAAAACTAGGCGCCAACCGGCGTTTTCTAGTAGTCTGACAAACCAGACACCTCACCCTCATTCGCCCACCCGTTTCCCTCCGCACGACGAATCGTATAAAATACGTTCTCATTGTAATATAATACCTACCTACGTGTCAACCTAATTTATGTCGGGATTTTCTATCTAAACTGTCTCGCATGTTTCGCTCATTTCATTTCTCTCTCTCCTTCTCTCTTGGGTCTCGCGTTCGTCTTTGAAGCCCCAACGACTGTCGGACGCCGTTGTGCTTGCAACCACAGTCTAATTGTTTTATTTCGTTGCTAGCCCTATACCGGCGTTACAATTTGATGGCTCTACATTGCCACTGATCCATGTACCATTTAGTTTTATTTATTCTATATAAGTCAACGCGAAGCCCCGGGTTTCTCGCTAGGAGCTCTTGATCCGGCACTGCTGTTTCCCACAGCTCTATAATCCAGCCATATCCCTCGGAGGTGACAGAGGTGGTACCACCCCAGCTATAGTACGGCTCATGCAGCTAACGTGAGTGCGAAGAATACTTCCGAGCTTATTCATCATCTGGCTTAAAATCCCGCGGACGCCGATAACCATGGCAAGTGGATGACTTTCCATGGGATTTAGGATCCTAGATTAAATCCTAAATCTTACGTTGTCAAAACAGCGTGGCGTTTTAGTCTAGGATCCTAGACCATGGACATGCCCCGCACTAAATTTAACTGGCCATAGTATCTCATAGACGACTGCCTTTGGAAATGCATTCTCCTTTCATTCCTATCACGATAATATGCAACTTTAATGACGATTTGCTTGATTTGAGGGAAAACCAAGATATGTCTTGATATCTCATCATTCAATTCCATTCTCAAGCACAGTTTCCATGCAGAATGGGATTCAAATCCAATACCACGATGAGAGAGGTCA
>MU151260.1:0-32151 GCA_015584085.1 Macrolepiota fuliginosa MF-IS2
AACTTAGAGCTAAGTATCAGATGTTAATCCAATGATTATTACAGCCATTTACATGCCCTTTATATACTACTAGAGAGTATAATAATATCTAATTCTAGAAGGGACTGTGACTATGCATGAGTCATACAATGCTGCATACTATCAATAGATAGTCTAGAATAGAAAGGAATGGAATGGAAGGATCTCTACTAGATCATTCTAATACATTCTGTCCATGACATAGGATCACCTGATAGTGATCTCGTGATATGTCTCACATGATCTAGTCACGTGTATCACTTTTAAAACAGGTTCCATCAGATCAGTTAACATTACTTTCTTTCAACACTATTTCTACTACTTCTTGTGATATGAAGCATGACAGGCATCAATTCTAGTGTACCACATGGTTCAGGTGAGAAAAGTTTCAAGGGTGTATGTATGCACAGGTATACCAGGGATATATCCAAAGTAGCATACAAAAATGAGGGATAGAAAGTAAAGGCACAATGGTAAGGGAAGAAAACAGAAACATTGCTATCACCCAGCACCCTCAAGGATGGGCTCAATAATACAGGTATTCTCCTATCTAGCTTAATCCACCAAGCTCATCACAACAGGAAGCTGTGGATGCCTCTCCTCCTCACCAGTGACGACAGGACCCGCAATGTTGTTCATCCTCCAGGATATCTCCTTCTCCGACTTCGAGAACTTGAATGAACTGATTAGGACGGATAGAACGACCTCTGCCATAACAAGTTGAGATTTTAAGTCATACACTTCACAATCACTACGCACTCATTTCAAGTTGCGAAAACTTGAAGCCACTGACGGAGCATGAATTCAACGGACTTTTCTAGAAAGAGTAACCGAAGGTGAAACTTACATGCAAGAGCGCCCTCCACCGGAAAATGACATTCTGTGAATTAGATGTGGACACTATAAACGCAGATCATCGTGTAGATCAAGGACTTACAGATGCGAGTATATTCCTGGTATACGAGCACTTTCCACGGCTTTGGGCAAAGGAGCCAGCCACCTCTCGGGTTTCCATTCATACGAATCAGGACCCCACAAATCCGAATTGCAGTTGGATCCCAAGGTCGACACCACGATATCGGTTCCTTTTGGAATGTATATCTCTGACACCTCTTTCCCAGCCGAACCCAAGACCGGCTTAGAAAGTGGTAGAATCATGTCTTGGCGTGCTCTAAGAATAATAGAGCGGTCGCCGTATCAGTATGAACCTTTTGAGGGTTTGGTGATACACTGGTACTGACGTTCGCATTGCTCCAAGGTTGATAGGTGGATACCTGAGAGAATAGGTTTAGATCGCATAGGATGGTGGGGGAGAGCTGACTTACACTCGCAAGGACTCGCGGCAGACAGCATCCAGGTACGGTAGTGAAACGAGCTGATCATAGCTCAGCTGTCCGTCCGACAGCTTTTGGGCCTCTCGGATTTCCTCTCGCAATTTCTCCTGGACGTCCTCGTGTGTCGCAAGAAGTTGAAGAATGCGGGAGACACCCGACGATGTTGTATCCATCCCCGCAAAAACGAACGTTCTAATGGATTCTTCAGTTATTTCATAAAATTGGACAGTTCACCACGACCCACGAGATCTAAGGAAATAGGGATGAGCCGCAAAGTCGGAAAACGATAATCGTAGTGCACAAACCTGACCCACAACCTCTTCATCGGTAAGTCGGTCTTCCTTGGACGCATCCATATTGGCTCTCACTGGAACAAGCGATGAGCATCTCAAGATGACATAGAAGAAAACGCACGAAGTATGTTGATGATATCCTTCTTCTTTGTCATTTCGGCTACAACCTCGGGATTGGAGCTGGCCATCGCTTGCTTCTTGGATTCGATAATCTCAACGGATGTTCGATACATGATGTCAGTAATTTCCTTAAGGCCTTGCACGCGTTCAGAAGGTATATGCTCTACGATATACCTCTTGAGGCGAGGAAAATTGAATTTCTGAGCGAAAGGGAGGATATATTTGCCCGAGCTGAAACCTACGGGCCCGCCCAACAATTGACTATAGAGATGTTAAGCCCGATAATGGAACGAACACAATGTCACATACCTTAGTCTCTTGACTGATACACTGTAAGGATGAACGTCACCATCATCTAGCAAGGAATCAAACGAATAGTCCATCCCGCTCCGACCGATGAGTTCAAGAGCGGTGCGAGTCATCCAGTGTAAGATATCAATTTCCTGGGGCCCATTCACAAGCTTCTTCTTCAACACCGCTTGAAGCTAAATCGAATGAGGGTTCTGGTACGTCTGATAGATTCAATGATCGTACCCGTTCTGTTACTTCGTAGAAGAGAGGAACTGATGCGATCGTCAGAACAACTCCACGGGACAGAAGACGTCCACGAGCTCACTCATCCCCCGCATATGATTAATTGAAAAGACAGGGTTCAGCAATTTCCTTTGTTTTCGATGCTTCTCCCCTAAGAGAAATAAGAGCTAAATGACCCTTAGAATCCATATCACAGGGTCAGAGTTTACCTAGCGTCGACAATAAGCCATCACCCATGAGAAGGCGTCTCCGGCTGTCAAACGACAGGTAAGCATGCCTTAATATTATAAATAAAACTCTGAAGGATCGAGCTTACGCCATATGCGTGCTTGATATCTCATAAACATATGGGTCCTAGTAATAGTGTGTCTATTGGGGACAAATTTGAAGACCATGTATAAATGACTCACCTTGATGAGGACGCTGTATAAGGCTTTTGGATCAGATATCACAAGGAGTCGATCCTTCCGAGGAAATAAGTATCGTATCGAGATTATGGACAATGGGCACGTACTCCAAAGGCGGTTTCAAGCCTTATCACTCCACCATCTAAGAGTATAGGATCAAAAGGCCTGCTCTCCGCCTCTTCACGTGTCAAGACGTACAGCGCTTTAAGATATCATAGTGGAAGTCCCATCCATTGGGATTAAATAGCTTGGAAGCGTTACCTGATAAATCATCAGCCTCGAGTCTGTTCGTCCCAATTCACAAGTCAACACGGACCAAAAAACCAAGAATGCGATGGAGGTCCCGGTACAATATCAAGATTAAATAGCTTGGAAGCGTTACCTGATAAATCATCAGCCTCGAGTCTGTTCGTCCCAATTCACAAGTCAACACGGACCAAAAAACCAAGAATGCGATGGAGGTCCCGGTACAATATCAAGGGGAGATTTAAGGGTAATCCAACTAAACACCCGCCATGCAATCAAAGACACCGTGTAGAGGAGGAGGCCCTCCGCAAGTAGCACCACAATCATTGGTCGAGTGGGGGTGCCGAAGCTTGTGTGATGAACTGCTGGATTGCTCGTGGCATGCTTTTATAGGACCAGAATCATCACCAAGTGGCTTGACGCAAGTATAGACGTTTAGCAGTGGATCGAAGCTTCCACTTGTTCCCACCCATCTTACAACATCATCATGTGGCCCCGGGTGCATAAGTATAGATGAAGTACCTGAAATAGAACAGAATAAATCGCCATCGACCGCGCTGGATAGGTAACCCATCCAGGAGTAACACTGCAGGTGGGCGACTTGGAGAATTTACAAAGTACATATGGCGTCGACTTCCCTGTATAGCTACCGCCAGGTGGTAGTGCGAAATAACTTGAAGCGCTGGCACTAACTCAAAATGTGATGATCATCTTCAGTGGAGTAATATCTGGAATGACACTAGGGCCGATTATCGGCGAAGGTCAAGGAAACCATGGGGCGGTCACAATGGGGAATATAAGTGGGTGCGTTATCCACAAGGGAGGTAAGGCTAGACCCAAATAACCCCGTAGGTGGTAACCAAGTCGTCCATTAAAAGGGTTAGCACAAGAACGACCAGCCAGAAGTACCACAGCAGAGGCCGCGTGTGAATAACGACGCGATCAATCACTGAGAAGTGAGGTGGACGGAGTATTGGCACAATTAAAATGAAACAATAAAAGAAGAAAACGGAGAGTGGTCAGATGAAGTAAAAGGGGAGATAGAAGGAGAAGTGAAAAAGGAGTCGGACGGGAGGAAGAGAGAACCCGAGACCTTCCCTACCATGAATTCTCGTCCCTCAGCTTCTGTTCCTACCTCTTTGTGTATGAAGTCGGAGGAAGTTCGCGTGGTGCTGCCGGATGGTATCTGGCTCGACAATAAACGTTTGAGGTAGCGCACTCTCTGGTAGTCCCTTTGATGTGAAACAGGATGGGCTCAAGGAAGGGGCCCTTATCGAGAGCCTTCCGATTGGATCCAGCCGTTGCAGTGGGATGTTGTTTCGATCTACGATAATGGCGCCTTTTGGTTGCCCGATGGTGTTGGGGAGTCACGGATATGCTGTTAAAAGGTGTTTCGCTGGGGCTGACCCAGATGGCGATGATGGAAATGATATTATTTTTGGCATATTGATAGGGGGTACTGAAAATGGTTTTCTTATATGCGCTCCAGGAAGGCCTGTCGTTCCGTCGAAGACCACATGCCTTCTTGTTATGGCTAGTGGTGTATATATTATGATGAATTGCGAGTTTGTGTTCATTTCGGCAGGGAGTACAAGCAGTACAAATATAGGATGTCGGGTTCCAAGATTGTTTTCCCCATGGCGCGGCATGATGGTGAAGTTTGTGGAGGGCATCAGTTCGATGACACCACACCTTTTACAGGCCCGTAAAGTTGTGCTGGCCCTTGGCGCGCTACCATGCCGTTACCTACAGAAGGATACCACGAATCTGGTCCCCAAGAGACCTGGAAGGTGACCGAGTTGTGACGTGTTGACCCAAATATCCTATTTTTCCACATCTCCAGCTATCGGATTGTAAAAAACCGCGCACACGTCACCCATGAACCCATGGCATTTTATGAAGAACTACACAAACGAAGAGTCAACACAATGTTCATACATGACGGGTTTACCTTCACAAGCCCAAAGTATCACAGGTTTCCTTAGAAAATACCCCCAGAACTTATTACTCCCCGCATATAGTGAAAAGCCCAGCCCTGGTACGGTGATACACCAATAGCCGAACACGGTCGACAAGACCTCGGCCTACTGTGTGTAGATCACACTGGGGTTGGTCTACACGGTCGCCCAACGGATTATATAACACAGCCGACCTCTACCGACGACCTCTTCCTCTCTCCCGATTGCATGTCTGTCGTCGGAGCCACGAGGAGATCAATTTTCGTCAATCCAGGCCCTCTATGCGGCCCCGATCATTGACACGACACGGGCATCTCCTCTAGCCCACTCGGAACGCGGTGAGGCCCTCACGAAGCTGCTAATCTAGACAGGTAAGCGTTCGCGCTCAGTCGAGCGGACATGCTATTAGGGGTTGGGGGTGTGGATTGGTATTTCCGGCGTCGAAGCCGAAGGAATGGGGACGAGGTTGAGGAATTGGGGTGGGGGCGTCGAAATTTGAAGTGACGAAACGCATTAAGGATGGCTAGGTACACCAATCCAGTACCAATGGAGGTATGGGTTGGGTAGGGAGGTCAAAGCATTAACGCTAAGTGGTCACCCAACGTCCCAGTCCAGGTGGAAAGTAGCCAAGTGAGAGAGAGTGGGTCCAGGGTCACATCGAGACACGTCACACTGTGCTTTGACAAGGATAGTCGAAACATATTCCCGCGTTATCAATGCATTCGTATTATCATAACGTGTGGGGGATGGAAAGGTGAGTCTTAGGACATCAGGACCACACGAAGATACGGAACGAGCGCTGAATTCGGCGACGAGAACGTGGACAATGGCCGAGAAAATTGGCATATCTTGAGGCGTGTAGCTTGTATGGACGAGCCCGAGGTAAGTCTCCTACGAAAACGTGTCCAGGACGCCTTCGAGAGGGTGATGATTGGACAGGAACGGAGCGAGTTTATCTAGGGAGGATCGTGAGGACTTGTGGCTCCCTGTGGTAGCGGGGATTGGCTAGGAGGGTACGGTATCCACCGGCTGGAAACTCCATTGCCGGATAGTCCAACCTCCGCATGTGCATCAACACCAGGAGGCCAAAGTTGAGCGCGAACTGGGAAAGTCTGTACCTGGGGGAGCTCAGAGGAAGGGGATAGAAAGTATGGAGGGGCACACTCAGACAACTCTAAAGGCCCCATCCACCCGTCCAAGTGAGATACGACTTGGACCATAAAAACCAGGTTCGGAGGTCCAACCTGTGGAGACTGATGCATGTAGGCATTCTCGACGTCGACGCATAGACCATCCTCAGCGAGTGTTGGGAATTTTACTTCATTAAAAAAACGACGCATCGACACGCCCTGTGGCACGCCTTGCCAACTCCACCCCCGCATGCACAATTGGCACATACAATGCCCATTACAATATGCACAGGGATAGCAGTGGTATATGAGTGTGACACGCGAGCGACCAAGACGCGTCAATGCGAGCCCTGGCCAGCTCAAAACGTGACCAATGTTGAAATTTGAGCACCCGCACAACTCGTTTTGACTTGGCGTACAGGTCGTTTTTTTCATTTCGTCCCCACCTCCATTTCTTCTTCGGCCGTCCTCTCTTCTCGCCGTAGTACGTTCTCCGCGCCCCTGTGGAGTTGCTATCCGCATAGTCCAGTAATAACCTGCCACCTCAGCTCCCTGTCAAATCTTCTTGCAACTTGAAGATTGGCAGAACATGGCATACAACACACGGCGTATCGCCATCTCAACGGTGCAAGGTGAAGGGGAGGTAAGGTAGGGGGAGTGGGAGAGAACGGGGTTCCTTCCATTCGTATTTTGGGCGTCGGTATTACGGAGAGGCCGAAACCCCCCAGGTGACTTCAAAGGGTGTACTGCTCCTTCCGGTAGTCCAACCACATACGTTTGACACGTCCAAAATACATAGAATCATGATTCCAGCAAAGTAAAGTTGGAAGATTACGAAATAACACGCCCTGCCAGGTAGGTACGACCAGAAAGGGAAGTAGTTCATTATTCGACGAACGTTCGGTGGTCGGAAATGATTGGTCGAGACTCTTGATTGTTTTCGTGCAATGGCCCGGAAAGGGTGTCTTGGCGTTTTCTTTCTTCCACTATTACAAGAAGTCGAAGTATGAGCCTGATTTGGAACCCCCGGGAGTCCAACAAAGGGGATAGAGAAATGCCAAGGGGCTTGAATGAGGGTACAACACTCGAAGAACCAGTGTTGGCGCGGAGAGAGACCGGGGAAAGGGGGTGGGTATGCATAACTAGCTTCTCCCATCTCCTTGGCTCCCAGCAGGAAAAATCTAGCCAGAGCCTGGAGCATCGGCTGATAACCCCGGGAGTATAGAACCCAGGCGAATGGTCCCTGTCCTGGATCAGGGGTTGGCGAATATACTCATGAGAAGGAACGGGTGCTGGAGGCACATCGGGAGGGGGAAGGGGTTCGAGTGCTGGTATATGGGGCAAGAATGCGTGTGATCGGGTCAGGTCTTCGGGCTTCCTGCAGTCGCGGGGGTTGAGTGGGGGAGTGCCGTATGCACCAGCTGAGAAGTATGGAATGACAGCTTGTTTAAGCTTTGGATTATCGTGAATACAGAGAGCACCGAACTGAGCTCAGTCTTGACTCTGGTCCGTGACCAAGACAATCTAGAGTCCCTTGAAGGTAATCAGACCAGTGAGACGCTCAAGATCGAGGGTATCGTACCTTGGGAAACCTAAAACAATCTACCCACAGCCAGAAAGCGCAGAAAATAGCGCAGAGTAAGGGTCACACGATAGCAGACGGGGGTCGAGGAAAACCGGTCGTGGGCTCTATAGCCGCAAAACGTCAAGGCCATGGGGTAGGACGCCCGGATGCAGGTAATCTCCCACAGCCAAGGCCGAAGTCGGTGAGTCGAAAGTGCGTGTCGGACTAGGAATACCCCATGAGTTCAGCAAGCAAAAAGGAAGGAAAAACATACGGCTGCAAACATAAAATAAGATGAAAGGATTCCGAGGCGTTGGTTCGGCGGGTGGTTCTTGGAAACCGCCCTACCTCGCATATCGTGGGAGAGACGAGCATGGCTCTCAGATGGCTTTCGTATGGGGTTGGGAGGAGGGGAGGGATGCCGAAAGGAGCACGTGAACAAACTTCCCAGCTCTCCTCCGACTTACCTCCTTGAACCTCTACTCTCCCTCTATTCGGTATCGGTGACCAACATCTGGACGACGTCCCAAAACTCCCCAGGACGCTCCATCGTGATGGACGGCAGCTCGAGCATGCCCAGCGCCAATACTTCCTGACGCCTGCTCAAGAACTCATACACTTAGCGGCCGACCAGCAGTAAATGAAAATACTAGGTTATCTATCCAACACTGGTTCTCCGCGGACTTTACAAGCCAATTATTTTCATGGTTTCTCTGACGCCTTGACTCGATGTTATGGAATCGGACGGCAGGAATTCCAACCCTCGTGGACTCGCCTCGGAAGCCTAAGCGAATGGATCCTACGCATGCACATGTCACACCCGACTTCATCTGACTCTCCGACATTCCAACAACGAACCATCCGTACATAGTCAGTTGCACGTTCAGAACACATATCGTACTAGACACAATACGTCAAGAAGCAAGCAATAACGGCACCCTACTCAAACAGCCTACGACTCGACAGCTCTGGGACATCTGGGGCAGGACACTGGCGACGACAAGTCTTGTCTCTGCTCTCCGAAGGACAAACGCTTGAGTGCTCGCACGTCCCATATCCCACCCTACCCCGGGTACTCCCACTCCCTATAACCGAAAGATCTACGCGATGCCTTCTGACGGACACCTACACACCGCATCTTCCATCTGCTGATCCATCGACAACCCACTCCGAGGCATCTTCCTCCTGGAATCTTCTTCACCACTCAGGGACGGAGTTACGATACTCAGGGTCGCTCTTTATACACGTATCAGCCGGCGTCAAACAAGGCGCCTAACTCAACCACCTCAACATCCACGCGTTTTGTAGTCCACAAACACGCGTTAGCAACTCCACGACGATTCACAAAGTTTCGCACATGTATTAAGAACGTTTATATGCCTTCAAAACGCGCACATCCCCGCTTCCTACGTCCTCAGACGCAATAGTCGGAATCCAGGACAGGGTATATAGTTTTGGGGTGGTTCCGCCTAGATATATATCACTACCATCTTTCGAAGAGTCGCTACAATCTGTATGAATCCCCCTAAGGATGAGGGTACCGCTGCGGCTCTCCAAGTCCCTCAAAATTACTTTGCCGACGCAACTCAAGCCAGGCTACGAACGCTTCTCCCTCTTCCACGGCGTACATCCATCCATCTACCGTGGACCATGCTTCGAACTCTCTTACAAAATCACCCTTGATTCTAACAACCACAGGCCGAGCTCCCAGCTCAGCCCCATTTTCTTGTTTTTTCCACAAAAACGTCTATTTACTCTACTCTACTTCCAAAAATAAATGCTTCTCGAAGCACATTAACCAGAAAGGTCCAAAAATACGAGAGAAAAAAATGCGAAAAGGGAATCTGATATGAACGTTGAGAAAAAAATGGATATCCAAAACTGTCCACTTGCATGAAATGCTCTTAACGAGGCCTAGTGCGATCTAAGTATATAGGAAGGGAGAGGGGATGCGACAAACCTGAGATACGAGAAGTATATGCAGAAATTGAGGGTAAAACAGAAACAACTACGCAAAAAAAACATCAACAGCTTTCGACTCTGTTGTACTTGAAACAACTTCGATAACTCGACAACGGTATAAGAAACACAGAGATAAAACAAGCGAGGTGTGCGAGCAAACAACAGAAAAAAGTCCACTGAAAACACAAAAAAATACGTTAGTAGAAATGCAGATCGACACAAACAACATCTTGTATATATGTCCTTTGTTGTATATCGAATTCGGATTTCGAGGCCGGGTGCCATAGCATTGATGGAACGACGGTCGTGAGCGAATGATTTTGTTGCATCTGAATGAGTGGTGGGTCGGTCGGGTATACTGCCTTCATTAAAGGCGGCGGCAAATGACCAGTGTTAATGCCAGTTAAAAGCGAAGGAGACAAAAATGAGTGGCGGTTGTCGAAGTCCCGGTGATAGCAACGGGTGGGGGTCGGGGGACGCAGCGTCCGGGATCAATGACGACCAAACAGCTTCCCCTTCAACTTCGACTTGATCGTAATCTGTTGAGCATGCTCGTCTTCATCATCGTCGCTCTCACTCTCCACAAGTCTCTCATCTTCTTCTTCTTCCTCGTCCTCGTCGTCATCATAATGAACATATCTCCTCTTCACCTCCCCATAATCACTCCCCTCATTACTACTCCCATTCTTCAAAAATACCCTCTCCTCCACCTCGTCCTCGTCCTCGTCCTCGTCCGACTCCCCACTCAAAAACTTATCCAACGACACGTCCCTCCTTCTCACAACCTCCATTCCCCGCGAAGACCCCGCAACAGGCCCTTCAACACTGCACGAGCTCATACTCTCGCTCCTAGTCATTGTCGGACTCCCACTCCACGGCGCACGATTGCTGCCACTGGCACTCGTACCACCCCCAGGACCATGTCTCCAGAACTGCGTGGCGGGGCCCATTGACGTCCCATAGTACCCGCCAGGCGTCGAGTAGTTATCGTCCATCCACTCAATCGTTAGCTCCCCCCGCGATTCTTGCGTTTGCACTTGCCGCCGCGCTCCTTTGCTCGGACTGATGCCGTTGCCCTTGGGTGCAGGCGTGGTCGGTGCAAGTGGCGCACCGCCATTGGTACCATCGAAATTGTTCGTACCATCAAACGTAAGATCATCCAACGACTCGACCCACGGCAGTGTTGAAGACGACGCATTCCGTTGGTGATGCTTCTTCCTGTAATCCCTCCATTTCCTGATCCCCTCTCCAAGCTCATCCCACCTCACCCCATTCCCATTCCCGTTCCCATTCCCATTCACCTCCGCACCAGCACTCCCACTCCCGCTAGCAGTGACCCTCCAACCTCCACTCTCCCTCCCACTCCCACTCCCTGCACTAACGCTCATACTCAACCCAACACTCCCCCCGGGACTCGCAGGACTGACTGGGCTCCCCAAACTCTCCACACCACCCGCACCCATAAGTTTCACCGTCTCATTCAACTCCACACCCACACTCGTCACACTAACCACATCTCCTCCTCCATGCGTACCACCGCCTATCGGAATCTCATCCCCCTGCCCCCAACTCGACGCCCTCTTGAAATTATTCAACGCTAAGGCAGTAGGATAGGGAACCATCCCTCCATCCGGACCGTATATTCCCAACATGTCCTCTGCAGGCCGAAGTCCACCCTCGAGCGTACTCACGGTCCGCGCTGGTCCGCCAGTGATGGGATCTCCCACTACGAGAGTTTTGCGAGGGCGTGGTGGTGTACGGAAGGTCGATGTCGCGTGGATGTTGGCGAGAAGTGGCGTAAGCGATGTCGTCGGTGTTGGATATTTCGTCGGACGCCATGTGACGATGGACATTATGTCCTCTAATTTCGGCGCTGGGTCTACAGGGGTCCCATCTTGATGCGTACCACCATCTGCAGCGGCGGCGGCGGAGCCAGAGCCAGAGCCCGACGACTCAACCCGACGCTGTTCAAGTTCATGTCCAAGAAAACCCATCTCCGAGTGCTGTCGCCGAATGGCATCTAGCGCAGGGCTGCTCGACGTCGTAGAAGCCGCACCAGGGGAGGATGGCTGCGAAACATCAGGCTCAATGGCTCTCCGCTTGCCCTTGTCCACTTTTCCACCATCGGGCCGCCCATAGGCGTGTACATCGTGCACAACACCCGCAGCAGCTCGACCCTTTGCACTCCCGCCTTGGAATAACAATCTTCCAGCGGTCGGGTCGGACTTGACACCGACATTCCTCGAATACCGGACCCTGGGAGACGTCCGACTCCGCGCTTTCAAAGGCTTGAACAGCGCCGACATACCCCTGCCAAATCCGCCGAACCCCCACCTGAAATGCACGCTGCTCACGGCCATGAACATATCAGATTTTGTCACTTCCACCTTGTCCCTCCTCGCAGGCGAGGTCAAGGAAGACCATTCTTTTGGATTCAATAGGTCCTCGGTAATCCACTGATGGCGCTGTGACACGGAACAACAGGCGCATGAACCCAACCCATTGAAATGAGAGAACACAACATATGGCACAAAAAAAAGAGGGTACAAAAGTAGTCAGCCATTGATATAAACTTCGCTCAAAAAGGAAAAGGGAAACCAGAAGAAGCAAGAAGGGTCGAATGATTTTGGGGATGCAACGAAAATATAGAATGGCGGCTGGCAGTTGGACTAACCTTGACTTCATCGAGGGTAATGCGCTTCGTTTGGTCCTTTTGGAGAAATCGTTCCAGGATATTGATGATCTTGGCACCCTCGGGCTGCTTGTGTTTGTTCGACTTCTTCGGATGTCGTCCGCCAGTAGCTACCTTGTCTTTACACATGAACTCGGGAACCTCCCAGTCCTTGTTACAAATAGCTCGGTAGAGTGCGAATTCTGTGGTGCCACCTTCTGTGACATTTAGAAACGGGGTTTTTCCGAAAAGAAGACAGTAGAGCGTCACTCCGAGGGCCCAGACGTCGATGGCCTTGGTAATACGGGGCTTCGCTGGCTGCTTGCTGGAGAACTTGGTAACCAATGAAGACATAACGAAATGTTTGTTCTTCTCCTCAAAGTGCTCGAATATGAGCTCGGGGGCAAGAAATGCAGGAGTTCCAGCGCGTTTCGTGAGATCAGACTCGTCCATAAAGATCTCTTCCAATTCGTCTTGATTAACGCCTTCCTCTCCAGCCTCGGCAAGTCGCTGAGCATACGAGAAATGGGAGACACCAAAGTCGGCAATTTTGACATGGTGACGATCTTCCGTCCACAGGAGATTGGCGGGCTTAATATCACGATGGATAATTCCCTGGTGGTGCACTTGCTAGAGAGTTAGACAGCTACGAAGCGAAAACGGTGATAACGACGCACGGTATTCAAGGCCCAAGATCGCATCTCGCATAATTCGTCGAGTTTGAGCGAGGGTAAGCGTGGGTTCCTCGTTGTCGGTACGCCATTTGATTTCTCCACCACCGAGGTATTCCATGACTGTGAGATACGCGGTTAGCCATGAATTCATCGGGGATCAAGAGCACGAGCGGAAGCGAGAGGTATTTCCCCGAAGATTACGCCGAGGGTCTAATGCAGAATGCATGTTGCCCACGACGACAAAATTGAAAGTACGGCATCAAACGTACCCATGTAGACCTTCTCCTTCATGCGGTCGTCTATGACCTCGAAGAGACGAACAACGTTGGGATGGCGAAGCTTTTTCATAATGGCGATTTCCTTCTTGATTTTGAGTTCGGTAGTGTTGAGCTTGTCAACGACAGCTAGCTCAGACATGCCGGGATTCGTGAGAGCGATGCGGTTGGCCTTGAGGCGCGAATACTTGTCAATGACGGTGTCACGTCGGACCGACTTCATAGCCTGGGTGGGAGAGGCAGAGCAGATGTGTCAGGAGGCGGCAACAGTGAGCAAAGGTACGGAGATTGGGGCGTACAACGGGAAACCATCGTCTAACGTCGTTTATGGGGAATCTAGCATCTATTCTGAAGCAGAGAAAGACCTCGCCGTGGTGGCCATTGCCGATTCTAGCGTAGCGGGTGTAGTTGTTGAGCATGGGGCGACCGTCGGCGATATTCGCAGAGAGTTTGTCAGTCATAGTTACACCGGGGGGGTCATACAAGATGGAGTGTGTGTGGTGGTGAAAACTGGACATTAGAGGAACATGGGTGTTGGGAGTTGAGTGAATGAATCTCTGTTTTCCACTCTTACATATGAAGATCCTGAGATGATGCCTTATTAGGAAGGACCCTCATTCTATCGCATTCTATTCTAAGCACACCCCCACTTCAGGCTTTGTCCTGGTTGCACTTGCACTTGTCCTCCTCTGCGACGTCCTTCATAACCTATACAATAATTAGCCCTGTAGATTACACTCAACACACGATGGCCGCAGCTCCCTCGCTCGCCAGAACCACCATCCTTCTGCCAATCCAATCCAGATTGATGGAGGGTCCTGATATCTAGCAAAGGAAAACCAGGGTCCAATCAACTTACCGACTCAACATGCTTGCCACAACCCTGACATCCCAGTCAGCACAAGATCCTCCCTTTCACTGAACCCCTCACCTTCCAAGTCACCTTACCGCAGCTTTCACACTTCACCTGATAACACTGATCGACGGGAGCAGAAGTCGAAATAACCATCGTCGCTATCGTATGATGGAAGGCCTATAACACCGGGATCAGTAACCAGACATAGGGACAACAGTGGATCTGGGTTCTGATGACGGTTCGGCGTCTCGCGATCGCAGGCACGATGCGATGCAAAAAGGAATGGCGGGAATCCGAATGACAGTGGCAGGGCTGTAGAGTTGATACAACCAGTAGAAACCTACATACCAAGAAAAAATGTTGATCTGTACAGGCTGTCAAGATGGGAGAGTGAGAACAGAAGTAAATTTGTTTGTGGGGTGCCTCCTGCTGCTGGCCCTTCCGAATAAGTAGACGCTCACCCGCTGACTCAGTCTCAGTAATCACGTTCCTCCATCTGTCATCGTAATTACATACCCAACTCTTCAAAAATCCCCTTTGAGTCTCGAATATATCATAGACAAATTTTGGTGACGCCCACCGCCGCTCTCTCCACCCTTGTTACCAGCCATCCATATGTGGCTCCTCCACACACAAATCCTGCTCTGCTTGACCCTTGGAGCCTCCCAGATCAACCTCCAAACATTCTTTCTCCGGCTCTCCCGGTAATTGACGAACCCAAATAAATCCAGATCCCAAATTCCGGCTCCCATTGCCAAGATGGCACACCCAACGGTTCGCACCCATTCAAGCCCCCAAAACACACCAATTCAACAACAGAAATCTCCAAATCTAAACTAACGGCTGCAGGGGCCAGAGATCGGCTTGGGTACATGAACCACTGGTTTCACAACCGCTACTCGCATCGGATAATTCCACCGTCCACCGAAGAGCTATTTTGACATGTCCGCAGCAATGCAGGAACCCGACATAAGCAATTCCTTTTCGCAAAAGCTCACAACAACTCAGGCCCTACAATCATCAATCTATCGACAATGCTCACAAAGCCTGCCATGGTAACAGTCCAGTTTCTTATCTTTCGCCACTTGTTCGGCTTCACCTCGCGTATTACAAACCCCAGCTACTCGATCAAATCCCATCTTATCCAAATATATTTACAAGTTCACATCGTATCATCTTCCCGCAAAGATCATGCCGCCGGACCTGATAGACGAACCGATGTAAGATGCCGGTACTCCGAGTCTTAGCCATAACTCAAAGGGGAACGTTCCTTTCTTGCTTTGTTCAAGCCCGACCCTCCAACCAAAATTCAGACCTAAGTAAAAGCCGCACACCAAGAACACCCCACCAGAAAAACAAACCTAAGCTCAACCCCAAAATGTGACCGTCGTCAAGTCCCAGTAGGTCAAATGATACAAGTATAAACCAAAGAGGTTAGGGCAATAGTAACGATCTCTCCTGCCTGCGGCTATTATTAGATTACCGATTATATGCCCTTGCTAGCCCCTCGATTCAGTCGGACCTTAAGCGCCAGCTGGCAAGTTCCATGAGCCCTTGGGTTTGCTCCGTGTCGATTTTATCGGATATCCTGCCATGTTTCGAACTTTGAGGGTTCAAATTCGAACATCGCTGAACTTAAACGCTCAACCCATTCATTCGTCTATAGACTGCCCTATGTGGCGCCTTGTGGCATCGTGAGCTTAGGAAGGGCCCTGTGCAGACAGATTCTCTCACAAGTCGGACTCTGTGGACATATGCATACTAATTTGCTCAAGCCCCGTTCGGCTAGTAGATCACCCAAACCGTGTTCTTCACGTTCCATTCTCATCTCCATCAGAGTCCAGTAAACGTTCAGTAATCAATATCAATCCCACCATCCACAAAAAGCTTAACAGTATAACTCCAAAATATCATTACACATAAATTCAAATTCTAGACTTCAGTTCCTTTCTACCTTCCTTCTCAACGAATCATATATACCTTAAAGTTCAGCTCTGACGGAATCAAGGGCCTCCCTCAACCTCCTCAATGCCTCATACACTTCTTCCTCAGGGTTTATACTAAACGACGCACGCACATACGCCGTACTATTCCCATTCGGCAAAAACACCTTTCCCGGAAGCGCAAGCACTCCTTTATCAAACGCTCGTCCGCGTATCACAGATTCTGAGTCTCCCTCGTCTGCCTCGTTGTTGTTAGGTAATTTCAATTTGAACCTGATGTGTCAAGTCCAGAGTCAGATTAACGTCGAAATCAGAATATGAAAGGTAAATGAATACCGAGACCAAGAGATCAGAATAAAAAGAAGGGTAGAGAAAATTTGAGATGAAAACACGAGGCCACACTCGTCTTGGCTTCCCTTTCCTCGCGGGTAATAGGGAATGGAAACTCAAAACCACGAAGGAAGCATCGAAAGGCACCGCGTGTATAGGAAACGACGACACGTACCAGAAAAACATCCCAGCCTCAGGTTTAACCCATTCCGCATACCCATCCAGGTACTTCTCCATTGCCTTCTGGAACATGTCCCTCTTCGCTTCATAGAATGCCGCCACACGTTCAGTATGAGTCTTGAACCCATCATGACCCCACGCCTGCAGTAACTTATTCACGATTACTTGGGTGAGAGAGGACGTCTGGAGGTTTGATGTTGCGGTCTATCATGGTGGGGAAGGTGAGGACGTAAGTGAGTTGTTGGTTGTCAGCATGCTTGACGGGTCAGGAAAGAGAATGAGTATGAATGTGCGACTTGCGTGTGACGCGAGGCACAAGGAAACGAATAACGACAGCAACAGATGTCAAAGAAGCAGAAGGGAAGAATAGAAAGATAGGAGACGGGTGATATGAGCACCCTGAAGTCACAGTGCACTTAACCGAGCATACCCGCCAAATCAACGCCAAATGCAACCAGGCGAATTGCGTGGCGCATGCCACGCGTTCGACGAACGAAAGAAGCACTCCACCATTCAAGTTGATGTAACTCGACCGATAACAAAGAAACAGTCAACGATCAGGCATCATGATCAACATCAGAAAGAAGGGAAGAGAAGGTCATGATTGTTTCTCCTGAACTGAACTACGGCAAGTTCTTCCCCCACTCCCATCAGAATAGGACAGAACAGCGCTGCACAACCTTCACGAGGTGCCAAGCTAAAACCCATCAACCCGGACCAGAAGTAAAGTGTATCAAGAAGGCCTGGAGAGACGAAATACAAGGGAAACACTAAGGTAGATGAACTCACATGTTTCTCAAGAGCAGTCAAAATCCCATCCGGACCCGATGCGAAACCAACCCTAATACCCGCGGAGAGAACCTTGGAAAAACTGTCGAATCTCAATACACGCCCTACCTCTGGGAGTAAATCCTTCTCAAGAGAGAAATATGATGGCACACGGGGAGCAGTGCCATAGTAGAGGTAGAAATACGGATCATCTAGCAAGCAGTAAGTCATCCATGGTAAGTCAAGGAACAGGGGTAGGTCATACCTTCGAGAATGATAAGGTCATATTTGCGCGCGAGCTTGAGGACCTCCTTGCGCCTCTCGAGAGTGGCTGTCATGCCCGTCGGGTTACAGCCATACTGTACATCAGAAAGTCCATTATCATGCAGAATATGGCTGAAAGGTAGAGACTGGACAGAACGCACAGGAACGGTGTACAACACCTTCGGTCTCTTCTTCCCAGAAGGCCAGTTCTCCAATACCGAGCGGAGGGAAGACGTAGAAATTCCATCTGCGTCCGTTTGGATCTCTATAAAGTTTTCAAGTTACCGTCAAGCTAAGTCGGGTGGTGAGGAGGCCACCGAGCTTGCCTATCAGTTCACAGTGCAGGCTTTGGAACATGGGTAAAACCCCACTGATAATAACGAGGAAAACATCAACGTCGTTCTATCGCAAGACATATGACATGACTTACGAATAAACAGGAGACTCGATAAGCACTGAATCCCCATCGTCCACGAGAGCCTGAACGGCCTACACCAATCAAAGGCATCAGTCAACCCACTCGCTGCACCTCGCCAGCGGAATACAAGAAAAATAAACCCTACCTTATAAATTAAATCCTGGGACCCACTCCCAACAAACACACTCCACCCCTCCCCCTTCTTTCGCCCGTGATTCTTTTCTTGCAAACCATATATCCATTCCCTCAACGGTGGAATCCCTGCAGTCGCGCCGTACTGCAAGCCTATGGCCATTTCCTCAGGACTAAGCGTGAAGGATTGCTCCTCTGTGAGAGAAGAGGACGTGGGAGAGCGAGCGGAGAAGCTGAGGGAGGTTATGGGGAACATTGTTGGATTTGGTTTACCCGCAAGGAGGGAGATGATTCCAGGTGTTTGCTCGAGCGGGAAGAGCGAACGGACTGCATTCGTGTCCAGGATTTTGGAGGTGATGGTAGATGGGGAGAAAGACGTCAAGGTACTATCAGGGAAGGATGATCCGAGAAAGCTTGAACGACGTACTGGCACTCGGCTTTCTCTCCCTCGCATTCTGTGAAAAAAACGGCTGGTAATGGCTGTCCGCTAGTCTCTTCAAACCTAACAAGCATCGCACTTAGCCTTTCACAAACCCAGTAGTAAGTAATAACAGCCAACCTGTATCGGTCTTCCGCCATCAAACGATGCTATCAGTACAGCAGCTTCATATCATCCGTGATCTCTCACCTCGACAACGTCATACGTTCGCTGAACACCGTTAACTGACATTTTGAACAGATAGGTCGTCGAGTCACTGAGTCAACCGTCGGGGGATGGGAAATCTCCCGGACGGATGCCGATAATTACAAATCGGCCTATCGGACGATCGGCAAAAGCGTGTAAGTCGTAGAGGGATCCGGATGAGCCGGCTTTCTCATAGTTCACCGTCCGGCTGGGGATAGAAGAAATATTATTATGCAGAATAGGAATTTCATCAATTGGTCGACGATCGTCTATTTGGAGTTAGCGCAGACTGACGGCCGTTGTTGGTGTTGCCCGACTTCTCTCTGATTTTTGGCAAAATCTGGATGTCGCCGCAGGGGTGAGCAGGGGAAAGAAAGTCGAGATGTATATTGATGGACTGTAGTGGTCCATGCGACAAATTTGGACAAGCTGGACACTATCAGGCTGTGCATATCAAGAATCATCAGAGGGTCATCTTACTAGATTCTTAGCATCGCTAGGTAGCGGTTATTCCTTCTGCGTACCGGTCACACGTCCAAAGGTTTTGCATGTATCGTCTACGTAACTCTAGCGATAGAGCCTCATTTACACGGTTGGGCTTTCCTGGAATACTGCGATGGGGCCCCCACACTATTGGGACCCATTGACACCCCACGGAAATCGCAACTCCTGATGCCGAAACTGAGACAATGATGCTGCTCATACAAGAAACTTACGACAAAGAGATCTGTGATATCCAGTACCTACAGAACCTCGCAACGTCGATCTGTATTCTACACTGTCCTGAGGTTACAAATGATATGAATATATCCACCAGATTGAATAAGTGAGAGAACCCCATCTTGTCTGTTTTGATGAGAGTCTGCGGCGGCCGTCGCCACTAACTGAGATTGATGTGGATGTAGCCTGAATGGCTGCCAACATTGAAAGCGACTAAGACAGCCAGTCGCCAAATGTGGGTGGTGATAAAGCGAGAGCCAAGCCCAAAGGTTGTCAAGCCCTGAGGAATAAGAATCACCAGAAGAATTCCAGTCGGTGTCTGAGCAGAACCAAAGTAGGTCCCTCTGTGTTCCTGCACACTGCGCCCCACTCAACGCCACGGCCACCTGTCGCCTACGTCTCAATCACCGCTGAATTGGTTCTATTGAAGATTGAAGCCACAATCAATCAGCTCCGAGTCGCCCTCGTTTGACGTGCGAACAAGTTTTAACCATTCAATAGCAACTCCCGCTTTTAGCACAGAAGAACCGCATTCCTCACACTGTAACCGTTGATCCTCTTAGGTCAGGACCGCTCGCTAGTACAGCGGTGATGTCGGTGATGCTTTGACTCCACAAGCTCGTGGTCTAGGACCCCCATTAGTGGGACAATTAAGTGCCCGAGCTGACTGACGTTCACGACTCGGACGTACACCCACCCTCGTTTAACAGGCACCTGTGTGAAGTAATGACGTATTATTGAGCGCCGAGTAGGGAAACGAAGGTTTCCATCAAGAGTTTTTTGAAACCTGAGCATCGTGATGTTGACAATAGGCCGTACTTCGCAAAAACTTAGGGGTTGAGCCGTTTCCCCCTATCATACGTCGTGTGAGCGGTTATCCAATCACAAACCTCGTCAGCAGGGAGGGAGGCGCGGTGTAGTAGGACGGGTACCGGACTATCGGCATGGGGCCGAT
This sequence comes from Macrolepiota fuliginosa MF-IS2, assembly GCA_015584085.1. Classification (NCBI taxonomy): domain Eukaryota; kingdom Fungi; phylum Basidiomycota; class Agaricomycetes; order Agaricales; family Agaricaceae; genus Macrolepiota; species Macrolepiota fuliginosa. The sequence goes on from MU151260.1 coordinate 20,378, forward strand.
GGGCGAATGAGTAATCGAGGGTGTAAGTGCGCGCTGAGCAGTCGGCAATATCTACCCTTCAAGACAATGATTCTTGGGGTTTGTACTGCGGGCTCGCATATGCGGGCTGCGGAACAGGATTAGTCATAAAGCGATGCCAAGTAACGAAGGAAAGCTCAACGGTAGCACAGTACCGACCCATCTCATGGGAAATTAGTCCGGAATCGCTGGCTATGCTGAAAGGCCACCGCGAAGGCTGGGTGATTTGAGGCCCAAGATACGATTCTCTCTCGTTGAGCCCCACATAGCCATGGTATATATATTTCCTTTGAATTTTTTTCCGAGCCTTCATGATAGAGCCTTCCGTCGAACTTGCAGGCATATTTGGACCACTGGCGCCATTAGCTTTGGATTGAGATGGTTAGATCCCATGGAATACTTATTGTCCCGATAGCTGTCATCACTGGCATCACAAGGGAGTGAACCAAAGAGTTGGTCAATGCCTGAGGACATCGCGACATCGATCCTTTTTACGTTTTTCCAGTGTTGGAGGGCCGTATTTACAAAGAATGTCAATAACTGAGCACACATTGGTTAATAGAAAGTGATTCGAACTTAACACTCACTCTCCTTCATCGATCAGTTTACATAGAATACAGGTTCCAACTCCGGAGGGATTGCTCACGAGATTGCTCCTGGTGCTAATTTAAGCGTTGATGAAGACTGGGGTGGACGGTTCAGCTCTTGTTGAATGAGTCAATAGGGTAGGTGATCAGAACAACTAATTTCCGAGGTTCTACAAGGCAAATACTTTGCCAGCGACACTATGTTCCATAAGTTGCTGTTGGGTTGTTGTCAATGTCGCTCGATTTACTGATTCATTCTTGAGGTTCCGGGCCGTTGAAGCCGCTAGAATTCCGATTAAGCCGTCGCCTGGCAACTACGTTCTCTCCGTACCACCGAGCAACGACTAGAATTCTTGCCTTGAGATCATCATCAGCGCCTCGAGGGTCATCGAACAACTCACAAATTACTCTACCGTAGGACACCCAGGTAATTTACTACCAGCAAAATTCGAATGAAGCACAAGGTCGACAGTCACATGGCACCACCAACGATATACCCATACGCTGTTCCAGAATCCACTCCCAGGCAGTTCTTTTACAATTGACTACCACCATGCTCCTCGCAGACCAGCCTATCCCTGTCTACACAAACCTCACCGATTTGTATGGTAGCTTCGGCTCATCTCTCAACCACGCCGTACGCTGGAACGAGCTCACAGAGGAATTCAAGTCTCGGTTCGGTCGTCCACCGACGTACATTGTCAGAGCTCCAGGGCGAGTAAAGTGTGTACTTATCTTGTGTGTTGTGCTATTGGGTATTGATACATTTCTAGTCTCATTGGTATGCTGGTATCGCCCTTCGCGCTCCAAGCTCAGATCTCAGACTTGATCAGGCGAACATATCGATTATGCGCTTTTTGGCGTGTTACCGACTGCAGTTGAGCGGGACATCCTTATAGCATGTGCCCCTCGCCCAGGGGACTCTCCTGGAAGCGTCGTTGCTGAGAATCTGAACGCCAAATATTCAAAACAAGACTTTGCTCCTACAACCATATCCGATGGTAAGGCTGAGGGATGGCATCTGGACATCGACAAAAAAGAGCTGAGATGGGAAAGCTACGTCAAGGCTGGGTATTATGTGCGCCTGCCCTTTGATCTTGTGTTGCTGATACTAAGGACGGTGATATAGGGTGTATTATCACATTACTTCCCCAAATCCACCGATAAACCAGTCCCAGTAGACATGCTTGTCACAGGATCAGTTCCAGCCGGCTCTGGCCTCTCGTCGAGTGCCGCAATGGTCGTAGCAAGCACGCTTACATTCCTGGCAGTAAACAATAAGGTACCACAACACTCCAACCCACAAACATCCAAGTAATGCATGGTCCTTTCTACAGCTCGAACAAGTCCAAGGCTCCGAGCACAAACCTCTAAGCAAAGGCAACCTCGTCACCATGGCAATGGAGAATGAGAAACGCGTCGGCGTAAACAGCGGCGGGTAAGCACCCTCCTCTTTCTGAAAATACCAAAACTGACCCCATCCTCTCGGGCAGCATGGACCAAGCTGCATCAGTAATGTCCAACGCTTCCTCTGCCCTCTACATAACCTTCTACCCAACCCTCTCCGCATCCCCACTCCCGCTCCCTCAGCGTGCACTCTTCATAATCACAAACTCCCTCGTGGTTTCCGATAAAGCTGTCACCGCGAAACATCGATACAACTTGCGTGTCGTAGAGACGCTCGTTGGCGCACGTGTGCTCGCTCGAGCGCTTGGTATCAAGTTGCACGACGTGCATGGTGAAGGCCATGGGCACGGACACGGGCACGGGCACAATAAAACAAAATGGGAGAAAGTGACATATAGAGAGGTGCTTGGGAGATTTGTTAATGAACCTCAAGGGTGTGGACCGGAGGGCGACATGGGCCCTGAGTCGTTGATTATAGCGCTGAAGGGTATCTTGACGAAACTCAACTGTCTTTTACCTCAACGCATACGAGGAGCGGCAGCAAGAGAGCGTGAGAGTGAAGAGTTGGGTGTAACAATGGAAGAGATGATCGAAATGTCCGGGCTGAGCCCGAAAGTGTTCCACGAGGTGTATCTATCCTGGGTAGACGGTAAGCCCCCTAAATCCACACACAAAAATTCCGATAGGACAAATACTCAACAGGCAATACCAACCTCTAGTTGAAGCAACTCATTTCCAACTCTATAAACGTGCCAAACACGTCTTTTCCGAATCCCTCCGTGTCCTCCAGTTCCGCAAGATATGCCTCGATGCTGCAGACAACCTACCCTTCCGCTCGATCAGCAATAAAGCCTCGACAAATAACGAACCCGACAGACTGGGGCAGTTGATGAACGAATCTCAGAAGAGCTGTTCTGACGTCTTCGAATGTTCATGTCCCGAACTAGATCTCTTGACTAAGTTGTGTCGAGAGGCTGGAGCTTATGGCAGCCGTTTAACTGGTTAGTGCCTTGACTTTTTCTCCAGTCCCCCCGGAAATGAACGGGCTCGTGTAGGCGCGGGATGGGGCGGCTGCGCAGTATCCCTCGTGGCGGAGGACAAGGCCGAAGCGTTTATACAGAAGATAAAGGAGACGTATCCCCCGTATAAAGACCTCGAAGGGCCTAAGTTGGAGGAAGTGATTTTTGCGACGAGGCCGAGCAGTGGTGCTTGTGGTGGGTTCTTTAAATTTTGGTGTCGGAAAGTGGATTGATATTATTTCCCTCTTCGTGGTAGTATTTAAATCTGAGTGAAGTCTCATCGCCGGGTTCCGGATGGGATTTGACGTGGAGGGTGTTGGTGTAGGTACAAAGAGATTTCTGCGGTGGTATGAGATGACGAGTGTGGATGTATGTTTCAGTATATTACGCGTACACTTGGGAGATGGAAAGTTAGTGTCGCGAGTTTTTTGCGCCTTTCTATGTACACACTGTCAGAGGCAGGCGTGTAGGGCGAGTCCGGTCAATTTCATATTTTCTATACTCGTCAAATCAATTCCTTCTAACTTAGAGCTCTGGACTAATTGAGCGTCAAGGTCGGATGTGTCATATTACAATGACCTGATAAATTCATGGTCGCTAACAGCGAGGAGCAACATGGAACGGCGTACGACATCAAGGGAAGTTATCACAACTAGGAGACTGAATAGTACTATGGTATCATCGTGTACGGATATGTACTGGTTAGGAAACGGACATTAGTATGCTAGCATGCTACGCGAAGCGAAATCGTGAGATCACATTAGACCGAGCGCCGAAAATCGATGAAGAAACCACAGATGAGATCGATGAGATATCAAATCCAAGTCCAAGTCCGGGCACCAAGGGGTATTACACAACAGCCGTCGTATCTAACGACGGCGCCGATGCGCTGCACTGCAGAGCAACCGTCCGAATAATCTAGACTCGGAGGGAAAGCACCTGCCCAGCAGGTCTTTTAGTTGGTCAATCCGATAGCAGATAAACATCCCCACAGCCACCTCGCGTTTGTAGAAACCGCACCGGCTTCTTCTCTCCGCCTGACAAAATATGAGTCCAAAGATCGGCGGAGGAGACCACAAACCCGCTCACCGCTGTTGCACCTGGATAAGGCGGTCCTGGTCCACATGACCGTCACCCCAAAATGAATTGATGGAGGGAACGTGTCGCGCGAAGGCTTGCAGCAGACGTGTATCGACGCGAGAACCTGCTCGCCAAAGTCCGATGTCTCTGAGCTTCCACGACCTATAGTCCCGCATGGCCAGGTCTTCGTCCAATGTCTGTCACATGGGAATGAGTTTAATGTTGCGGAAGGGCGGGGTGGTGACAACATACTGGAGAAATTGAAGGCTCGACAATGTTTCTGCTCTCATCGATGAGAATCGAAAGTCTCTTCAATCCTGGCAAACCAAACGCAAGCAGGTCTACGACGTCTACATCCAACCTCGACAAATTAAACCTTAGCATCTCCAGGCACTCGCATTGTCCCAATACGGTAACAATGGCCTTCAACTCCTCAAATTGGAGAGAGCGGTCCCTAATAGATACATTCCTCAATGTTTCTGTAGAACGGAGTATAGACGTGTGCAGCACAGTGAGTCCTTCTGGGAGATGTGTAGGGAAGATATCAAGGGCGTGCAGGGACGTAAATGACGTCGGGTGGTCGTCAGAGAGCGTCGTGAGGAATTGGACAAGGGAAAATTCGGTAGTGCGGTCAAGAGCAGCTCCAGTCGGATTCAGCCGAACTTGCAGCTCTCGTAGCACAGGCGACGTAACTGGAGACAAAAACTTTAAAAGCCCACCCGGGTCTTTGTAGGGCTTGTTATACGGCATCCGAAGGCTCACATGCTTCAGCCTGTCGAACCTGTCTGGAAACCGATTGAAGAATATGGACAGGTCCAAATCGGACCAGAGGAAGAATGTGAAGGATTCGAGGTGGAGAGAGAGGGAAGAGATGAAGGGGGCGATGTGGTTCTCGAGCGAGTCGAGCTCTTTCTTGAATTCGCGGCTCCTGTTGTACAGGTTCACTGTGATTTCAAGCTCGAGGGTTGTGAGGTTCGGTACTACCGGGGATGAGGCGGTGAGGTGTGGGAAGCCATCGAGGTTAGTTTTGAACACCAATGTTGTTAAGTTCGGGCCGAATGATGACCAGGCGGTGGTAAGGATGGGCTGGAGGTTAAAGTTCGGATCGAGATCCCAGCAGTCGATGGAAAGCAACCGGACTTGGTCAAGGGAGGGCATGACATCCACGAGGAGGGACATGGTCCGTTCAAACGTGGCTATGGGCTCCTGGGACAAGCACGATGAGAGGTAGGCATAGTAGCTGCTTTTGGCTTGACGTTTGAGGTTATTTAGGGAGATGGGGTGGATGTCAAGGTTGCTGCGGGTGATACCTGGTCGGCCTTGTATGCTGAACTGCTTCGTCTCGACGAGTTTAACATCGAGATGACGAACGAATGCTGCGCAGAAGGGCATTCTGCGGGGGAGGAGGTGACTCTGTGTAAGTTTCCATGAATGTGACGAATGGAAAGGCCCACTTGATGTGGTTGAGACGCTTGCAAGTTAACGGGTCCTCCCACTTCTCGACCTGGAGGAGACCGTACCGCAGTTTGAGGGCACGGTAGAGCCAAACACTAGTGACAGAGTACAGGTTCTTAAGATCTTCATCTGGAAGAAAGTCTGCAATGGTGTGCCAGACATCTCTGGGAAGGTCAACTTGGTACCGCTGGTCCGTGACCGAAAAAAAGGAGCGCATATCCGCAGCAGTGAGGAAGGTGGAAGTGATGGAAGTGAAGATCAAAGAATTAGGGCGAAGAAAGCTGTTGAGGTTTTATTGAGAGGACGGGCATTCGGCTCCGAATATCCCTGACTTGGGGGAGAAGACATTAGAAGTGTTTGAGTGTGTGAGTGTGAATATGCTCGGACCTACAAACCTCGATCATCGCACGCGCTGTTCCACCAATCTCAGTTCGTCCATAAAACCCGCGAAAGAGAATGATGTTATCCGACTGTACTTTTTCGCCCTGGAAAAATGAGCTCATACTAAGACCGGATGCGATGTCAATCACTGTCAGGAATCTACTTCTGCCATTCGGCAGATCTGGCTCGCAGGGTTAGCCTTTAGAAGATGCTCCCTGACGCATGATGATCCCTTGACAACCCGGCAATTAGTTTATTATTCGCAAAAAGAGGCACGAGGTGTTTCAGTTGCCCAGGATGTGGAAGGCGACTCTCAGTTTGGGGAGCCCTACCCAAATACTCTCAAGCTTCATCATCTTAGTATGTTTAATTTACCACAACATGTCCCGCCTGAAATTGTTCTAACCGCAACAGTACAAGTCTTCTCAACAGATTCTTGACCGATATGAAAAACGGTCTATCCTGCTGCTTCTCCCGAGTGTGGTCGGCATATCACCGAACCAGGGATTCAGGTACTTGGCTATCTCCTCCAACCGGACAAATCGCACTTACGACGAACTTTGAGGCTAGGACATAAAATACACTGCGCAGCACCTTTCTATTTGTTTGAGTCCCTCAAACCCCCGACTCGTGTCCTCGGACATGTCAAATGTTTTACGAGAAACTCTTTGACATGTACGACATTCATAACACAGGAAGTGGACTTATTATCGTGAAAGACCGTACTGGTTCTCGTAAATCCTCAGCCTCCGTCGGAGGCGCAGTGGCTGGGTATGATTGGACTAAGAAACCTTCAGGCCCTAGCAACCCGTCCAGCCTCTGCCCGCTGGACGACCAATAACTCAAGTAGACCTTTCTTGAGTAAGTGCCGCGCCAAGATGCGATCGGAGGGCGCCCGCCTTTCGCCCTTAGGATGATGACCAAATACATATATGGAACGCGAAATTCTGTGCGAGGTTCGCACTCTTGGCAATTATCAAATTCAACGGTTGTGGCGTATGTTCAATAGGAGCGTTAATCCATCCTGCGCAAATTAAATACGCCCCGCTTGTGGGTGCCTGTAATAATATTGCCCAGCTGGCTCAAGCAGGAAATGTGGTGTGTTAGTGACTCGTGTATGTTGTAGAAGATGAGCCACGCTGGGTAGAGTCCTTCTTGCACTAGTTTCTGCACACGCCCATGTGGGATTGCAGAGGGACTCGAGTCTTGACCAGTCTTGGCAAGAACACAGTGCAGGTGCCGTGGTTGTTTTGAGGGCATCGACCATGTGTCATAGTAGGCGCCATATTACACCAAAAAGCGGGGCCTTGTCATGGCCTTGTCATGAGGGAAGGAGGCACGTTGGCACATAGGGGTCATATTCAATCAGGAAACCCCCTATTTCGGTTATCCGGTTAGTATTTTGGAGCTGGATCTTATGCACGGGCAAGAACCCGGCGGAATCAATAGCGCCCCTTTCAGCATTCTGGTAGCCGCATTTAATTTTACTTAGGAGAACGCGAACCATGCGGTGAAACACAGCAAAACGTTACAACTTTTGACTCTGCATGTGTAGCATAGGAGGCGAAGAGTATCGAACAGCGTGTCGGTACTAGTTACTTCCTGGGAAGCCATCCAGGTCTGTTCGCAGCAGTTTTAGTCCTGGGAGTGTTCGAAGGATAAATTTGAATGATCCACCCAGAACCTAAAGAGCCTTAGGGTGCAGACGAGTCGTGACTGACACAACGAAGGAAAACACGGTGGACTAATACTTCGAAAAGTAACATTTACATTTGATTATTCTCACGCTCTTCCTGCTTCTGGCTCGCTGATTAGCGCTCAGTACTCAGTACTTAGTGCTCAGTGCTCAGTGCTTAACACACAACATTTCAACGTCAACTCTCACCACTCGGGCTGGGCCCTCTGCAGAGGCTCTGCCGAGATACCGACTTCCTTCTGCAATGGTTCTATGTCAGCATGAAGGTTCACGCACTCGCCCCTTATACCAATGACATCGTCTTCCTACTGGTGAGTCTTTTTGAATTGCCCTCTCGGCGGAACAAACGTACCGAAATAATTTGTCTTCGAATACAGTTCAGGGCGCTCGGTTGATTGTCCTTTGCTGTGCCTAACTCTGGGCTCGGCAATGGTACAACTTTAACGGTGCAATGGCTTACCTCCACGTTGGCCCCTGGAGTTGAAGCTTAGTCTGGCGCCAGAAATACATGAATTGCTTGGGAAAAAAAGACAAAATGGTGCTAACGAGATGTGTGTTGTCATGAACTGTACCGTCTTCCTCGTCTAACTGCCGTCCGCTCCAGCAAATGCTTCCCGGTAGACCTCCGAGGATACTTCCTCGGCCGCAATCCTACCAGCGGCGGATAACTATCTGTGTTGCTACCTGGAACTTCGGCTGCGGTGTACAAGGAATCTCTGAAGTTCCTGGACAACAGTGTGATGAACTTGTATGCTAGGAGAGGTGCGCTGCTTCAGTGATATACAATGGCGTTCTCACCTGACAACTCTTCAGAAAAAATTTACCCGCCGGAGGTTCATAAGCGTGAAAATGTCCTTTTAGCCGCATTCTTCTCAAGACGAGCATTTATGGATCTTTCTGCTGCCCTTGACTGTCCGTTCGTCGACCCCGTTCTCATGCCACACCTCAGCCCTTCCTTGGGCCATTGAAGTCATTCAAGGCTCGAGCAACACAGATGTTTCATTGACCTATCAAAACCTAAATTGTACCAGCCGACGCGCAACTTTTCTCATCTTCAGTCAACGTGCCTTCACATATCTCACCTGTTGGAGGAAAGTCCTTTCCAGCTATCCAACGTTGGTCACTAGACGATGCCAGACGACGCCAAATCCTCGAATAGCATGTGCGAAAAACATTTGCGCTTCCCAAGGAAACTTGGAGTAGTCGCATCGGTTGGAGTGCTTGCGAGGGTGTTCACCCGGCCTCAACGGGCCCAAGGCGTTGGCCTAGGTTGTAAAGGCCTTTGGTGGAGGATTCACACTGATGTTAGGACAAGCACGCTTGATCTTGATTCATCGCCGGAGCACGTCAGACACGTCGTTCTGGGTGGGATCGATTTCACTGCGATATTGGATTTAATCAACTATTTCTGACACGTCCGACGCGTCAGGAGCACGATTGGACACTCTGGAATCAGAAGAATGTTGGTGCTAGCCTTGAATCGATAGGTGCTCAGACACGCATCTTACATCTCCAAAAGACATCCGTGGGCTAGCCTAGCGGACTATTAGGTCAGATCGAGCGGGAATCCCCTCTTTCGACGATCTGTTACCGGAAACACATCCTCTACCCAACCCGTATCCGCCATTTATGCTTTCTTCAGTTCTACCTTTCCCCATTAAACGACAGTCTACCGTTCTCACAAGAGCTCCTACTTCAGAACGCCAATTTCCACAAGTTTCGGGGGTTCGAACGGATTCCGAACGCGAGTTTGGTGTTGGCGCTTGGGGTTTAGGACCCACCGGAGGGGCTTTTTCTACGTCCTGTGATGTGTTCCGTTGAACCCGTAATGAAATTGGATTATGGCATGTATGGTCACGTCTAGTTTATTGGGCTGTTTGAGCTGGTGGAGGACGCGTGCTCTGGATGACAAAACGCGCTTTTGGCCCCGGCGCTTTGGACTTTTCGGCTTTCTTGTATGCTACTGCTGGTTCCCTCCCTCCACTAGAGCCAGGGCTTTGCTGGTCGTGCCTAGCCCTAGTAGAGGCTGGGCCATCTCTTGACACAAAAGTCTTCTGAGATGTATTTCAAGTTGACCTCCTTTCTGCCACTCGTCATCTCGTCACTTCCGAGTCGTTCGCGGCAAGTACTTGTTCACGGATACCCTTTAGCAGACAAACTTATCCTCTACCGTCTGGCTTGATGAGGAAGGACCTTCGAATCCCTGGCTGATTATCGGAACGCCCTTTGGGATCTACTAGTCCGGATATGGGAGAGTCTGCTTGGGTTATATCTCGACTTGTGGTCTATGCCATTCATACTTCATCTATCTCCCATCGAGATAACACAAGAAATGCGCTTAAGTATACTTTGGCCTCGAGTAGCTACCACGGAAGGAGATGGATGACTATTAGGTGGCACGCGATGATGGCTACTGAAGTGCATTGATCACGTCTCCGGTGCTGCACACATGTCACCATATCACGCTTGCACAAGGCTGGGATATTTTCCACTCGCGAACTACTGGACTCAAAACGCGGACCTCAGGGGAAGGACGACGACTCTAGTGTCTCTAACTTATAATACGGACTACATAATTCTATGGATCGGGTCATTTATGTGCTGTTCTACGGAAAACGAAGTTGGCTGAGAAGATCAAACCCGCTCCCTCTTACCCCCGATCTCCAGCACCCGCACAAACATCCCCGAAATGGAACAAGGCTCCCGAGTCGCTTAAGATCTTTGTGTAGGCTACGTGTATGGCAGAGCGTCTGGGTTTGGCGTGGGGATGGAGGGTTCTAAGTGGGTGTGAGTGTGAAAGCTGTTTAGAGAGGGGAGTTTGGTTCAATGTACAGAATCTTGTTTGAACCATACGATATAAGAGTCGAATAGAGCCCGGACGCCTGCTGAGCCAATTCTTCATGGCAACACTGGAGCAGGATCTAAGGAGTGGTCGGATAGCCGTTATGTTGTGCTAGATAGAAAAGTATCAGTGTTCTTCTCATTCAGTGGGGACGATACAGCGCACTACGCAATGACGATCACTGTCGCCGAGATTGGTGGGATGTGACATGCGTGCAAGTGTGCTAGCAGTTCAATGAGATCTTGCGTGGCGTACCCGCTTGGGGCTCTGCTCCGGCGGACTACAGAAAGTGATTTGACCTGCCCCGAATGTGCAGGGATCAACCATTTGGTCACTCCAGTCGTAGAAAAAAGATACTTAAACGTTTGCTCTTGGTGTCGGTAGTAACATTTGCTACAGAAAGAAATGCAGACAAGTATTGGAGGTATCTACGGCAAACTATGGACCAGAACCAACATCCGATCCATTGATTCTACTTTCAGCACTCTGAGGCTCACTCCCCACCGCCGAACCAACTATGATCCGACCGACGTGGAGGCGTATGGCTCTACAAAGGTCATACCACTCCCATCTCACCATCAGTACCCCGATAATCTGGATGGGGGACCGTAAGTACCTTTCTTGATGCTCCACAGTAGCCCGCAGTTCTTTATCATAACAAAGACATTGTCATGGTGGTCTGGTAGGTTTGATGTCCGGTCGGCCACCTAACCAACGTCATTTTGGCACTACCAGACAGGTAACCCGTTTCATCCTCCAAGGATCATCGCGTCAGGGAACGGACATATGCAGTTTGTAATTCGGCGAGAAACTCACCTGATCATCGTCCAATAAAATACATCCTCGTTGGTAGAAGGTTATGTGAATGTCTTGAATAACGACACAGAAGAAGTTGGAGTGATGATTGTCAAGAATGCTGATCGAAGATTGATTAGAATTCGGTGACAAAGGACTATTTAGCTCAAAAAGGGCCCGGAGTGGGAGAAATCAGGTTAAACTTATTCGGAGGGGGTTTTGGGACTGGTGTATTGGTGTATGTAGCTTCCCGGGTTGGTGGAGGGAGCCTTGGGGGTTTGCGAATTAATGATGGATTCGGGTGTATCTAGCCCATCTCTGTAAGTCTTGTAAGCCCTCGTATGCTTGATCAGTCGATCATGCTGATATTAGTCGCGGGTGAAGCCTTGAAGACGGGTGATTTGAGGACTTGTAGAGCGGTTTAATGCATATGACGTCATCGGGGTCGGTAGGATCTGGCGCAGGTGTCGGGATAGTGTGAACGACGTGGGGGA
>MU151260.1:32564-51476 GCA_015584085.1 Macrolepiota fuliginosa MF-IS2
TCGAGGCAAAACACCTCGAGATTCGGAGCCTCAATCTTCTTCAGGCTCCGATAAATATTTCTCCCACAAACGCTGAGACTCAGCGTTCGCAAATTGGGAGTGAGGATTGGGGGACCGCGGTATCCGACTTGCATTTTAGCCTTTATGCGTACTTTGGTGGCGGAAGTGCAGGCTTGAAGAAGCCAAAAGACTTCTTCTGTCGGAATCGGGTACGAGAAATCGAGGTAGAGGAGTTGATGCCAGGGGATAGTGGGCATAGCTGGTTGAATAGTTGAGCCCTTCCCAAAACCAATTAATGTCAATCTATGTAAAGCAGTCAAACCACGCAAAGCAGAGAAGATGTGGTTGTCAACGTCCTGACCGCATTGGGTGGCCACTTCCAATTCTTCCAACCGGCCAGCGGACGAGAACGGGATCTGCGCGAATGCGTATGCGACGTCCGCATCTGTTACGAATGCTTTAAGGCGCTGACATCGGTTCATGTGGGGTGCAAGGGATATGAGGGAGCCAACAAGGTTGGGGTAGCGAACCCCTGGGTTAACATCAGGGTCCACGAATGGGTAACCAGTATGCAAGTCCCCAGCGCCCCAAACGTCAACGTGGATAACGGACGGGTAGGATCGCTCTGTGATTAGATGAAAGAGTTGCACGGGCGGATAGTCTTCTATTGCATCGGAGACGATATTTGCCCACAATCGAGGCATAGCCTGGATCACTCCCCGCCAACGTCGGCAGACGGAAGATAAAGATATTCTGTAGGAATAGGATGGCGTGCGCCGGAGGAATGTTTGACGTTTGTCGTTGGGCGCAATGCAAAGGAAGAAAATGTCCTTGAGAACGTCATCAGGAAGTAAGTGGATTGGTGTGTCTCTCGGAGACCTAAATATTGTTTTGACATTAGTATCAACGACGAGGGGACCTCATACGCACATCAGGTTGTCAAAAGGTTTGAAAGAGAAAGAGAAAGGACAGTCGTGGGCGAAAGAGGGCCCCGAGATTGTGGCAAGTCACACTAGGAACAAAAGGATCAGTAACGGCTGGAGGCATCACTGTGCTCTATCCGGACCCTTTTTGTCCACAAACATTTTAACCTTCAACTTGTCCCTGCGTAAAATAATTTGATGTCCAAGCATTCTCAGACGCTTAAGCTAGTGGCTAAATAAAGTCTGTGTTGTGAACTATTGTTCTCGCCTTGCCGAACTTCGAGAATGGGACAACTGGTTCTAGATGCGATCAGGAAAGACCCGAAAACCCCATGCTACGGGCGCTGAACACGTGCCGTTCTTCCTGTTCTTTGGGATATTTCCTAAACCTGTGTTATTTGCCCATCGAGGAGTCCTCGAGATCCAGTGATTTGTGTGACATCAGAACTAAATTAGATTTACACACTTAGATAGTGTTTATCACACTGTCACGAAGACATATTTCCCATTTCTCATTTTTCTTCTGTTGACTTGACCCTGCTGGGCCCGACATCAGCCGCCAGGTCGCGATCACCTGGTGATGGAATTCCCTATGGGGAAAGATATAAGACTTGATGCCATGTCTACATCTCCAGCGTCAACTGTCAACGTACCTCCCATAGTGTGGCGCGAAATAGGTCCCGGACCTAATTCGCAGGTGAAATTCACACCAGATTTGTGGGGGGCCTATTTCGCATCTGTAAATCACAGCTAATTTGCATATTTCCATTTTGGGCAAATCCACCCAAATTGGCCTTGCGAAATAACAAATTCACGCCTGATTCACCGTGAATCTCAGGACATTCCTGGCTTTGTTCATTCTGACAAGGCCTCAGAGGCGCACTACACCTACGTATACTACTACTGTATCCACTTGTCATCCTGGATTGAGTACGCAGCTGCATTAGCATCGTGTGATACTAAGGTATGTCCGACCTTCCTATCATCATCCTCAATTGACACAACTTATGAGGTATCAGTGAGAGTATCTGGGTACTCTCCGTTAGTGAAGTTAGGGTCAAGCACAAAACTACGACCGCCCTCGCTCGGTGTGTTAGGGCCAAGTATGGGGTACCCGCTATCATCACTCCCTTCATTATCATCATCACCACCCAACTCCTCCAGTTCTGTTTCTTCTGCAGGAGTTTCTCCGGCTCGTTTCTTGATTGTTGCTCGTAAATCCCACCATTTTACTGTCATAGGGCTCAGTTTACGGGCATGAGTACATAGTCATAATGTTTGAACACCCACCTGACGGTTAATCCCCGTCCAGTTTTGAATAAAAACAGCTATAATCCATCAGGAATATTCAAGTATATTCCGGGCTGATTAGCCCAAATTCGCATGGGGTCCTAGAGGCCCCAGCTAATTAGCTGAGATTCACAATGGAAAATAGCATGTGCTAACCAGCAGGGGCCTATTCCGCGCCACACTATCGGGCACACTGTCGACGGCCGTATCGCTTTTCATTAATTGTACATATCCTCCGACGGGATCCATAGGTTGCTTTGGCTCAGGTGATGGATTGTAGATGATTTCTCTGGGCCGTTCTCCAGTGCCTGCACGATTTATTTATTTGTTTCGGCTTGTATTCAACATTGTATAGACACCAGATTCCCTTCCCAGCCGCTATCGGACTGTGGTTCCCAATGGTCTCCAACTCGGACAAACCCCAAGCTCCCGGGTCAGCATTGTTATCATTTCTCACGCTCTCCCCACTTTTGGTACTGCCCGGCGCCTAAGGTTCAAGCTGTCAAGGCTCAAACGTTTAACAGTCCACTTGATTCCTCCTTGAATTCCGAGCTTCGTTCTGCATATTGGGGTCAGAAGTATGCCAATGCCGAAGGCCACGCGTTTACATCCTCCTGATGTATCATATTCACGCCTGTAGGTTGGGTTCCTCTTGACTCGCCCTCTTGGCAAAATAAGATGTACTGGATTAATTCGTCTTCAATTACAATCCAGGGCGCTCTGTACGGCCATTTTACTGCCACGTAACTCAGGACTCGGCAATGGTGCACTTTTAACGGTGCATTGATATACCTCTACATTTGCTGATCCTCGTCGCCTGCGTTGGGGATCTGTGGATTACTTGTGCGGAAGAGATAGGCTGGGATGGGTTTCCATGTAAATGGAGGTGTGCTGCCCCAAACTATATGATTTTCCTTGTCTGACAACCATTCAGTAGAGGGGGTTCCTCAACTCGATACGTTTAGCGACAGGATACCTCCTCTCTATTGCCATCTAGGACCTCGACCGTAGTCCGGCACCAGGAGTATCTGCATCATCTGATGTGTCTGGAAAAATTTTCCTGCGAAGAGAGGTGCGGTATCCCAAGTGATGTTATCTTTCTCGTCTGACAACTCCCCAGCAAATTCTCCACAGCCGGCGTATAATGGATGTGAAGCTGCCTCTTCAACTGGGTTCATATTGTGGATAACATCTACTGTGTTCGCCAGGCCCGTTCTTACGGTCGTACTGGTGCCCTCTTTCGAGTTGGTTGTTGGACGGCGTCAAACGACGCCAGTCTTCTGGATGCCATGTGGGAAACCCATTCAGTACTTGCAAATGTCCAAGTGGGATGGAATAGCCCAACAAATCCCCCCAGTTCCCCTTACTCCACGTACGGTCCAGCCTCATGGACGCGACGCCGTGAAACCTACCCAGCAAACACCAAGCCGATATGGCCTCAAGTGCCAAATGCAGAGTCCCGAGACTAGGAGGGTTGTTGGACGCTTAGATCTTGGATGGGACGGAGAAGTCTCGACCGGATGAGAGGGCATGGACGGAAGGGGGGTGGTTGAATGTCGAGCATTCTTCAATGGTGGCTTCTTCAATGGTACTTGGGCCACGTCTTTGGCGCCATGCCGTATCACACCTGCAAGAGGCTAGAATGCGTGTATGGCCGTTTATTCGCGGCCTTACTGGATTCAAAGCGTTGACTTAGGGGGAAGGAGGATTAACCGAGGGTCGCCTACGATCGGGTTCAAGGGATTGGATTTTGATGGCTCAAAGTATGGAAGCATCATCGCCAGAGCGCGTCAAACGCGTCGTTCTGGGCGGAACGGTGACTCTGGTCACTTCTGCTTTCAACTTTTGACGCGTCAGGAGTGTGACCTGCAGAATGTTGGCACTAGCTTTAAGCCAACAGGCACTCACTACGCGTCTTGTGTTTCCGAGAGGCATCCCTAGATTCGTATCGCAAAGCTCTTGGTCAAGACAGGCAGAGAATTACTCTTTTGACGTCTTATCACGAGAAATATGCCCTCTCCCCAACACACATCCCTAATTCTACACTTCCTCAATTTCACCATTTCCCATCGAACAACAAGCTTTCTATCAATGCCCCAACAATCTCTACACTCACCTCCATGTTTCCACAAATTTGGGGGATGTAAGCGGATCTTAAACGCGAATAAAGCCAACCTGGAGTGCGTTTTGACATGGGCGCTTGCGTGCCACGTTGATCGAGCTGCGACCCTGACTCATCTCTCCATCGTGCAATTCTCGCGTCCTGCAATGGTGGCCTCCGCCCAACCCACCGCAAAACTAGACCACATCGTGCATGGGGGTGTCTGGTTTGGGGAGCCTCCCAGAGTTGGTGGAGGACGCGTGTTTTGAACGCCTTTGACCTTATGTGACGTTTTGGTGCTTTGACTCCTTTTGCTGGGCGTTTTTGCGCGCTCCTGTTGGTCCTTTTCGATCCCGCAGGTCCGCTGGTTGTGTGCGTGGCTTTAGTGGGGGTTGGGTAGTGCCTTCATGGGGTCTGACTATCTTCCGACCAGAGCATTCACCTCATGCATCCGTTGATCTGTCAAAGATATATCCCACCGCCTTTTCACCACTCTTGTCACTTTGAGGTCGTACGCAAAAGCGCTCCTTCACGGGTACGGCCAAAACAAGCTCGTCCTCCACAACAGTCGCCACCCTGTACTTCGCTGGTCGTAGGTTCTGACCCATACCTCGCGGTCAGATCCCAAGCCGGGTGCGATACGCCCTCTTTCTTCATGTCAACTCGCAGTTATGGCGTTGTCCATCCCTGATGATTCGTTGCATGTACGTATCTTTGTCATACGTTGCTACGGGCTCGTGTTCCCACCGTCTACCTCGGACCAGCAGCGTTGTTGCTACCCCACTCGGTGTGTTGTGAAATCGAGCTTGACAAGGGGCTGCTTGACAATAAATTTTCGATTGATAGTCTGAGTAACCCAGTCGCGTATCTATCTCTTACTGGTTGTTCCTTTGGTTCTAAGCGCGTGGGTATATAATTTGTTCAATACCCAGGTTGATTGGTAGATAATAAGAGCGGTTATCGGTCCGGGTAGGAGTAAGGGACATGCATTGTAAAGTGTAGTAGATAGGAGTATTCGAGTAGGATATATCTCCCTTTATCCCATTCACCTAGTCTCAATTGCCTGAATCTTTGTCTCTCCTGGCCTGACACGTTGGAAGTTGGATGTCACCGGTCAGCGAAAGGTGTGCTGAAAGGTGCCACGGAAACAACTTCGTCGATGGGCCAGTCATTCCGAATAAGGGTGCTAGACGCGCCAGCAACTGAGGGTCGACTAGAAATACACAACTTTTTTCGTTGCTTTGGGTGTGGCCCCGAAAGACTTGACAACGCCGGAAAGAGCGCCTGTTTTGAGCTGCAGCATCTTCTTTTTTGTATCTTCAGTCTTTACGTCCTTTTCCACCTCTTGTCTGCGGCGTTTGAATGTATGGAAATCGTCCTCGTCGGCGCCTGCTTGGTCGTCTATTCCCATTAGTGGGAGTGAATCGACGCTATCTGTATTTTTGTCCCAAAGTTAGTCCAAAGGGGCACAGCAGATGTTTGGGTGAGAGCGGACCTTGCTTCCGAAGTCCACAATCCTTCGCTAAGTGTGTCTTGTCGCCACAGAGTTTACAGCATCCGCCGTTAGGATATATGCCTTTGCCCTTGTTCTGTGGACATGAAGATGCAAGGTGACCCTTGCCGTTGCAAACGAAGCACGATGCAAAGGGGAGTGGGTTGGACTCGTCAACGGTTTTTTTGCATCTAGAAAGGGTGTGACGGGTGGAGCTGCATCTGTAGCATGATTATAGTCAGGTCATTTTTGCGCAGGCACAGCAACAGGAGACACGCACCGGTAGCAAATGCCTACGCTCTGGACTTTGGCTTTCGCCTCTGGGCCACTAGCTCCACCTTCCGTCTGCACTTTTGGGCAGTCCTTCGCTGCGTGCCCTTTTTCTCGACATGCGAAACAAGTGGTATCAGCGAAACGTTCCTGTATTCGTTTTTGTCTCCGCGTCTCGGAAGATATTAGGCCTAGCAAAACATTAACTATACTTATGCTTCAGAGATTGAAGGTTGGGACTCACGACGCTGTTTCTTCTCTTGCTCCTTCTCTCTCCATTTCTTCTTCTTGAGAGCCTTCCTACTCGGAGCATTCCCCTCCTTTCCATCTGCGCCTGCCTGGCCTTCTCCAGCCGGACCATTGCTACTAGCGCCTCCTTCCTTCACAGTACCAGCCTCCGTACTAGCCTTCGGCTTCTTCCTCCTAATTCTCTTCTTCTTCTTTGGTGGTTCCCCATCAGCGGGGGTAGCATTATTAGTGTTATCTTCCTCCACTGGTGGCGCGGTATCCTGTTCGCTAGGTTGCGCCGATTGCCCTTCCACTGGGGCGCCAAAGCCAGCTTCGAGGTAGGTTCGTTTTCGGCCAAAGTTTGTTGCTCGAGTCATGTCATCGGGTTATTTTGCGGAATGGGGTTTGTGCAGGAATATTTTGTGCCCTGCCAAGCAGGATTGAGAAACAAAATTGGAGAATCAGAAATTAGTGATTCCCGGGCCGAGAGGCTGTTGATCAATAAATAGAGACGGCCCGATCGTTGTCCGATCGTTGTTTTGTATAACCTCCTGTTCAATGTTAACCACAATGGGCGTATGACACCGATCAACATATCCATCCTCATATTTTGAGGCCAGAGCTTTCAACGAATGTCCTGTGTTCAACCCCAAGATGGCCGGCTGTTTCCCGGACGACAGTCGGACCCGGAGAGGCCCACAACCGCAGTAGGGACAGTTCAAAGGCGGCGAGCCTCTGAGTTCATGGCGCTACCTTTTTGCGGGGGTTGCAAATTATCGCCCGTATTGACCATTTCCCCGTTGGCTACAGGAACCGATCTCGAATGCTGGATGCCGGCTTCCGAGCCGTCAATTTCTTGGGCTGACCAGGTCCATCAGGAATTTTTGGTCTCTGAACAATCGAGCGGTTGTAAATGAAGCGCTCATCCAAGAGGCACCGAAAGTCAGTGTCATGCTGTGTGGGAAGGCATTCGCAAAGGTCAGCATACTGACAGTTCTATCCGGCTGTATCGTTCAATGCTGATGGCCTTGTGCTTCTCCCTCACCCCTGTCCCCCTGATATGCACGTCGGTCACTATCCACCGACATGGCTTGCATCAGTCCTTTGTCCTACGAAACAACAATCAGCTGCTTCCTCTTATTCCTCAGTCAACCTACCTATGACTATATCTACTTCAACAACGAGGGCTAACATTCACATCATTAACGAGGTCCGAGGACCACACGTAGCGCCGCGGCCAAGGGTATCAATCGGGAATACTTCAGAAGCTGTTGTCGTATCCTAAGGCGATATAACCAGCGTCCTCACCATACTGCGCCTGTCAATGCACCCTGAACTCATCTTCGTGTCGTACAATCATAAAACACGTCAATGACATGGTATAGACTGTGGTGCACCGTGGTATGGCCTGTTCATGCCTCGTGCTGATGACTCCAGAGGCACCCTAAGGGTTTCTGCACGTACCATCCTCGTGACTATGTGCCCGGACGAAAAGTGTGCTCCAGTATGAATCTTTTGTCTTCTCCATATCTTGCACCTACTTTGCTCGCCACGTACCTGCTCATCCACATCCGGTCTTCTTGGACGTACTGTATTTGCTCAAGGAACTTTATTCATCGCCCCATTCTCCGCTCGGCTGTTCTATTGCGCGGTCTTGACGCACCTCGAACCCACCGTTCCGTCTCGCATGTTCTGATGGTGTAACCTGCGCCGGTAACGCGAGAGAGGCCCTTCGACTGGCTCTGTCCATTAATCCACGGCGTGACGTGTCTGGTGCTCTGTGTGACCCTGAGCCAGCTTCGTTAGTGGAAATTTTCACCTGGGGATACCAGTGAGACGTTGGCTGTCTAGCATTGGTGCTTTGGCCTCCCTACCCTCAATGGGCATCTGGATCGCCATGCCCAACCAACCTTAACGGGACTTATTATCTTACCTTTCGCCATTGCCACAAACATTGCCACCCCAGTCATCCCCCGACGCCGACGTCCGTACTATCGAACCTATATTTTCTGCTCGACAGTATGCCTGCTCGACTATCGGCTGTATGTTTGTTGCGCTTTGAAAGCCGTTTGAGCTACGTTTCTATGGAAGTCCCGTCGCAGTCCGGTAGGTGAATTGGGGAGGATATCGGTGTCGTGTCGAGAGCTTGGGACGAGTTTGATGAGAGCCAACCTACCTATGGTTCCATCAGCGGGGGTGGATGTGGGAGAAGTGAGAGAGAGAAAGAGTGGGTGGCTACTAGTAGAGGGTCAGCTGCGTTATATAATCCATGGAGGTGACCAACTTGGAACTTTCAAACGTGATCCAGACACAACAGGTTTCGTCCAGTGACCACCCATATCACCCAGGCTCAGGCCTCCGCGAATTGGCACATGGTCAAGTTAGTCCAATGGTCCTGCATATGACGTACTTCCGACCGTCTTTCGGGGCCCCTACGAATCAAAATTCTCGAAAGCCAAAAGACGATATAATTCTCAGTATCCTTACTGTACCAGTATTGGCACCTTCAACTTTGTCAGCCACCTGGCGGGCGCGTGTAGAACGGACAACCTGGCGATCTCTGATGTCACAGTATTGCCGCGTGATGGGATAAGCTCATTTCGTCTTTCGAAGGTCATGAGGCAATTCATTATGATTTGAAACTGGACACCTGTCTTTCATATCTAGCGAGACGAGCACGCGCTTGAGAAAAGAGCGCTATGACTTAAACTCAGGCCTGCGCAATACACTCACGTAACCACATTCTTTATCAGACATACGGAGGCATGGGGGGACACGGTCTAACTTCGATGACGGGATTGCAGATCTGGTCCCACTACCACATTCTTTTTCAGGTGGTGTGCTAACTTCCAAAGACGCGTATGGCAACTCCTTTAGTCCCATGTAGCTTCGTGGGGGTGCCGTCATGGCGTGTGGCTCCTCAATTATACTGGACTGCCTTAATTATGCAGGCTTTGCCCAACCTACTGAGCTTCAACGCATGTTTAGCCAAGGATCACTTAACAACTCCCCCGCACTACTCCTTTCCTCAGGTTTCCACTTCAGCATCCTTCTCGCGAAATTCAGGAACAGCACCTTCTCTTCTCCCTGGAGCTGTTTCTCAGCATCCTCCAAATTTCCCTTTGGAATCACTGCACCTCCCCTCCAGTTTCCTGTTGCGAGACACATGAACAAGCTTCTTCGAGAGGCGCAAACAAGACTCGGCGACTAAGGTATCGTGAGAAACTCCTGGGCGAGTTAGTAACAGGGTTTCTCGCCAAGGCATTAAGGGGGCATCGCATCGGCGACACACCATTTTCGTCAAACCAACCCCAAAGCCGGTCTTGTGTTGTCCGCCTGAGAAAATCCTTGGGAGGTGGTCCGAGCAAGGCGATCATATGCGCAAGGTGAAAAACAGTGTCTTGTATATTCTCTGGTCCCCCAGTAACAAATTTCCGTTCCCAAGCAGGTCCCAAGTCTAGAAAGATGATAATTTGTGCTCATCATCGCCTAGGCGACGGCGACACTTACCATCGCTCCGACACTCCAGATATCCACCTTTTCATCCCAAGGGATATCAAAAATCACCTCCGGCGCTCGATATTGGTACGGCTGAATATCGGCCGAGTTGTCGTATTCGCCGAATCGTGCCTCGCCAAAGTCACAAAGAACTGGCCGGCCATAATCATATCTGGGAGGAACGAGTGGCCTTGATATATAGATTACTCGGCTACCGTCAACCTTACGTGCTGTGGGGGAGGTTAGCTCGGCTTTCTCAAAGTTGTTTAGATCTTGTTTGGTTGTTTCCTCGTTCATCCCCAAGAGGATATTGCTCTCTTGGATGTCTGTAGGGTTTAGACACGAAGAGAGAAATAATGAGTAGAACGGAGCCGAGGGTGCACGCTGATTCACCTGTATGCACCATCTTGGCTTCAGTATGAAAGAAGTTGAGGCTGAGTAATAGATGCACGAGAATTAGTTTTGTGAGGTTGATGGGTATTGCTCGTCCGGGAAACATCGACCTGAGCGCCGCAACGGAGGTGGCGAGGGGTGGATGCACAACACACTGAAATTTGCCCTTCTCACCGTCAACCTGAAACTCATCAAGCAACCGTCGAACAAGCAACGAGGCAGGATTTTTTGTCTTGATTGTTTTCAAGTAATTCAGAGCCCTCAGCTCACCCTCGAGCGCTTTGGGTGTACCGATTTTCAGTGTGATGTATTTGTGGTCCCTAGTGACATGGATGAATAGTGTAAGAAGTGGTAATGAGATTTAAACAAAGTGGCACGCACAATAGGTCTCGGCATAGCCAAGTGGTACCATATGCACCATAGCCCAGTTTTCCGACGACCTGGTACTGCGATTTGAATATCTCCCCTATACGAACCGGGTAGAACTCCTCGGGCTTGTACCACTCCCACTCTTCCTCCTCAATCAGTTGCGAACTTTCAATGAGCTTGAATCCCGTCGTGGGGAAGTGCTTAGGTGTTGATGGCCTTCGGCTGAGGTGACGCACTAAACGCATAAACATTACAGCTAATGGGTACTTTGAGCGCCGGTTAAGTACCTATTTGTAGAGCGAGTGGACAAGAGACAGCCACCTCATTTGATAATCACAATCGAACGTTGCTGTCTACAAGTGAATGTGTCACGAAGCGTTTAGGACGAAGATAGAAATTAAAGGGAGGAACGCTCGCACAATATAGACATGTATAAACAAACAAAGCCCTCGTCATACACCAAGTCAATTCCACAAATAACACTCTGCCTCCGCCGGAACCGGACACTGGGCTCTTGAAGAATGTACTCAGGACCCAGTGGGCGACATCCCCGCACCGACATTTACGCTACATAAGTAATCACGCGGCTACGCTAGGACATGGCTCGCCGACGCGCTTTAGGCGTCTCCGTGTGTTGCGACCAAAAATAAACCAGGAAGGACGTTCCTCAATGGAGTGGTTAAACGTACTAAGACTTACGAAGGTGTGTTTATGAAATTTGTCAGCTGAGCACATCTGTCAAAGCCCGCCATCAATCTACAAATTCCCAACGCTCTCCTCCATTAGCCCGCGAGGTTGCACGCACCCATCCATCAACACCAAAACCCCTTTCAAACAAACAAAACCTAAATTCTCCTACTCCCACTTGAGCTAAATGCTCCTTTGTCACCATCTTAGCTGCAACCAAGATTCTATCGTGATCCTTTACAACCATTTCTCCAACTTCTCCTTCTGCATCATCGTGCGGAAAAAGGAAGATATTCACATAATCTTTACCCGTCAGTATGTCCTCGCCAGGGTGACAGTTGAATGGGAGAGGTGTTGTCCGTCTAATGATAAACCGCGTTGGTTGTGAGCGCACCCCGATTCTGATGCCATTTCCGTAGCTTATCGAGCTCCAAAACAGGTTCGGTTGAGCAACCGACCGGATGTAAAACCTACCGCAAAACGTCCCGTCAATAGCCGGGTGACGGTGAATGGATTGGTGACCCAAAGCATCATACTCACGATCCTCCGTTGATGTTATCAGGACGCTGATCATGAGACGGAAGTGGTATTATTTTTGTGGGCGCATATACCCCCGTGCCACAGCTCTGCATGCAGCACGCCCGTACCAGATCCCCCAGCAACTCTTGATTCGGTGGTGGGAAGGGGGCATCGAAGTGTTGAGAGTGAAATCGGCGGATTGAGTATTGGTTCTGGTCGATAGTGTCTTGTAGGTGCCTCCAATAATCGTCCGCAGCACTTCGTGTAGGAAACGTTACAATCTATACCGGAGTAAGTAATGTTTGGACGAAGATGGTTATTGCCCGCACACTTTCTGCAGCCCACTGGAGTTAGAGAAAAACACGTGAAATGGGCCGTGAGGGAAGGACATCTTGACAGAAAGTAGAAGAGAGGACGATAGTGGTTGGAATTAAATCTGATAGGACGTTCGAGAGGGTATTTGGAGCTTATCAGATGGGGGATGTGTGCTAGTGCGTTCTTTGGATAAAATGCTGAACGCAGATTAAAATAGATCGGGTTTAGGCATTCAAAATTGGGTGTCGCAATCGAGCGAAGAGCAATTGTGCAGCTGATCTTCGGTGGCAATGTAGGAGAATTCTGCCACCCTTGCTAGAACCCGTTGAATATCAGATAAGCGGGTTTATTCATGGTCCTGCAAACGGTATAGTCGTTAATGAGGTAGGTCTGGCTGGAAATAGTCCTGGGAAATAATTAATGATCGGGGGCAATAAATTTAGAGGCTTCGAGTCTTACATGGAAGACTGTTGACATGCCCTTTCACCAACTCGGCCTGCGTCGAATAGCACCTCTGACTACTCGGATCTTCAGACAACAATTCAGACAAACACATCTACGAACCAACAACGCGATGAAAGTCGCGGTCGAGGGTTGCTGCCATGGTCAACTTGACGCCATCTACAGTCACATCCACAGTCTCGAGACGCAGGGAAATTATAAAGTAGACCTCTTGCTCATATGCGGTGACTTTCAAGCTATCAGGAACCACGCTGATTTGCAATGTATGGCCGTGCCGCATAAGTACAAGGAACTGGGCGGGTTTTACAAGTAGGTGCGCCGTTTGTCTGTGCTTTTGGCAATTCATGAGGGAATAATGTTTCAGGTATTACACAGGCGAGAAGGTTGCGCCTATCTTGACTATTGTGATTGGAGGAAATCATGAAGCATCGAACTACATGTGGGAACTGTACGTCTTGTTCGTTGATTCTGTTGTATCAGGCTCGCTAACGCGAAGGATGTAGGTATCATGGTGGTTGGTTAGCACGAAACATCTACTTCCTGGGTCACGCAGGTTGCGTACGAGTAAATGGGGTCCGCATCGCTGGTGCATCAGGTATATTCAAAGCTCATGATTTCCAAAAAGGTACTCGTGGTTCAGCTACGAACAACCTCAACTTCAAAAACACTCATGCTCCCGGTTTTCCGCGCTTTAGGAATGTATGAGCAACTACCGTATACGCCAGGCTCACTCCGAAGTATCTACCACATCCGTGAGTTCAACGTCCGAAGACTATCCCTCGTACGCCTTCCCTCTCTTATCCATACCCTTGTTAATGTCACTCCTCTCGACAGCTCAGTCAACCAACAATCTTCCTCTCACATGATTGGCCCCAATCAATCGAACACTATGGTAATCTCCAGGCTCTTCTCTCTCGCAAGTCCTTCCTCCGACAAGATATCAGTAACGGATCGCTTGGTTCGCCACCGTTGATGGGTTTGCTGAGAACGTTAAAACCAGAGTGGTGGTTCTCGGCTCATCTGCATGCGAGGTACGAGGCTACCGTCGTCCATGAGTCGCCAAGCGCCGAAGGTAGTGTAGTGGCTGGAGAACAAGCTGGGGGGCAGGGGGAAACAAAAAATCCAGACGAGATCGCCATCGATGACGACGTATTTGATAGTGGTACCGGGGGCAGCGAGTCCTCAGCTGCAGCACAGGTCACATCAACAGAGGTTGAAACTCCGGCTTCCCCATCGGTACCGGCACCACCAAAACAGAACCCCGACGAGATCACATTGGATGATGAAGAAGACACCGTTGAAGTTCTACCTCCACCATCCGCCCCCGCCCCTGTTACAACACCTCGCGGTCCAGGCCAGGTAACTCATTTCCTTGCCCTTGACAAGTGCCTACCAAAGCGCCAATTCCTCGAGGTCTGTCGTGAAATATATGCTTTATATCAAGGGGAATCTTTTGACGAATCATGGATGTAGGTTGTCGATGTCTCGATGCCTTTATCCACTACTCCATCCACATCACCTCCAGTGCTCGAATTCGACCCAGAATGGCTCGCGGTAACGCGCGCATTCCATCCCTGGTTCTCTACCACCCATCACCAAGCTCCATTCCCCGACGAAGCAGAAGCGCGAGCAGCTGTCTCGACGGCGACCCAGTGGGTCCTTGAGAACTTACAAAGTTGGTCCCCCCATCCCTTTCTAGCTCGTCCCGTTTGGCTAATAAAATATGTATCATCTTTCAGAAAATGACCCGACTCGTGCACTGCTTGTTGATGAGGTTCAAATTTTCGCCCCGACGGCTCCTGCACCTGTCTCTCCCTCGCCGAATACACGAGTAAATAGCAATGATCCCCAACCACCGGCATACTCGAATCCCCAGACCGAGGCCTTTTGCAGGATGCTTGAGATTGAGAATAAGATTAATCCTGATGTTGGCGTGGGTGTAGGCGCGGTTGGAGGTAGTGGGCTGTGAGCACATGTCCTGGTATGAATTCGAGGTGTGCACCCAACTCTGCCAGAGACGTGGAGTTAGACATATTCACTTGGGTCTTGAGATTCGGAGGGAAACAAGGATCAGAGTAGATGATACTGTATTGCGCCATCTTGTTAGCAAACAAATAAGGAGTCTCATCGGGGTGTGCCACGAACTTAACAGGGGAAAACCAGTCTTTTTCAAGGCGTTCTAGCCCAACGGTGATGCCGGCCAATTTTGCTGAAATGACCTCCATGGCGCAAGGCTTCAGATCGCTGTGAGGACATGGACATTATAGCTAGATGCAGAAAAAATCTCGTACTTTTGTAATATTGTCCTTGGCCAGAATCTCCTCAAGGTTACAGCATAACATCGCGGACGGTCTTTTGTCCGTGGGAGAACCACACACCCCGTGAAGCCCACGTTCTCGTCTGGCGAGAATTGATTGGGCGAGCTGTGGATGACCGCCGGAAGCGAGGATATATTCTCCATCCGTTATGGAAACGGTGTCGAGGATGTGTTCGGTCGGAATTAAGGTCGTCGCGGCGACCTCGGCTTAGAGGGGGAAGTGCGGCATCACGCTAGATGACTTTTCTGTCGGTTCTCATATCTTCGAGATATATTGCTCGTGTTTGACTGATACGGTTGTGATTATTGTTGAGGATCCGGAGCATTTTATAAGTTGGACGACCGAAAGAGAGCGTACATACATAGAAATGAAGTGGCCTAGCATGGCCCACCGTACTGCCTAGCTGATGTCACTCAAAAAAAGACAGGCAATGAAATACCAGAATATTTTCCTCGACAACCACTCTCGAAGAGGAAAACAAAACCGAGGCCGTGCGGCCTGCGGTTTCCGGTCAATGAGATTCGAAGAGATTTTGAGGACATTGATGGGGGCAGCGGGGGCAAGGAAGAGGAAGAGGAAGAGGAAGAGGAAGAGGAGACGGCTGCTCGTGCATCCTGCGACTCACTAATCAAGGATAATGAAGCCGTTGGAGGGGAAGATGCGGAAGTGTCAGAGAGGTTGCTGCCGCATCCACCGCTTTGGAAAGCTTCAATTGTGATGATGTATGGTGACACTGTAAGGGATGAGAGGCTAGGATGATCGAGACAGGATGATGTAGATTGTGTGTGTGTTTGATTTACCTATCCCTTCATACATATATGACAGACCTAAATTATACTATGAACAGTACTATGCCTCGCCCGCAGCATATCCTAACGTCTCTGAATGCACGAATATCTGTGGTAACGGATAGCTCGAACCGGTCAGAATTTGGGTCGGAGTCTAACTATAACGCGGAGGAAGGGAGGGAGAGAGGGGGTGCTGTAGTGTTGGCAGAGATGCGATGTGTATCATATACACTTTGGTAAATATGTATTCGGAGCGTACACATAGCTCCAGAGGTTGAAAAAGACGCGAAGTCAGATATATGCATATGCGTTTTTAAATTTGGAGGGAAATAACGATACTGTACTGCACCATATTGTTAGCGAATGAGTCAGGAGTGCCACGGAGTCAACACGAGAAACCTAGTTTAAAGTTCAGTGCCCGAAAGAGCACAGATAAATATCAAAATGAGCCTTCATCAGGCTTTTAGCATAGCTTAGCATGCTCACAAGCCAAGAAATTGTAGATCCAGGGAGCGCCACCGCACCCATTATGCCAGCAAATTCACGCTGGCATATACACAGAAATCTGGTCCCATTGACAGTAAACAGTAATATCGGGAGTACACAAACAGCAACCGAAAATAGTCAAGTTTTCCTGAATCTCGGCTGTGAACCCAGTAGCCAGACGCTAACCTCATTCTATAAACTCCCATCGTTCCCCCGCGTCGGGCCGCTGGGTCACATAGACTGGACCGTACGACATTGGCCCTTCCATGGCCCGCACTCCAAACCCACGATCAAATAAGCTAAACTTGAAAACTCCCGCATCCGGACGGGGCAAATTCACCCAACTGACCGGAACCAACTCGTTGCGAGGCCCTCGCACGATCATCTCTCCCATCTCTCCTTCTTGGTCCTCTGTCGGAAATAGGAAAATATTGATGTCGTCTTTCCCAATCAAGATATCCTCCTCTGGGCGGCACGAAAACGGCAATGGCGTTGTTCTGCGAACTATGAACCTGGTTTGATGCGTGCTTGAAAGTGTCAATCCGAGGCGTTTTTGATAGAGATGCCAGAACAGATTTGGCCGCATAGCTGAGCGGATGTAAAACCTAAGAAGCACGCCTAAGATCACCGAGGAGACAATGACCGAGAGGGACCCTGCTTACCCTCTTCCATTGACGTTGTCTGGCTGCGACTGAGGTGGGGCGACAAGGCCAGGACGACCTGAGGCGTCAGCTAGCTGAACAACGCACGCTGCATTCCATCCTGTTAACCTCATCTGAGTCCACGGAACAGGGACACGCATGTATTGCGAGTAGTAGCGCCTGCAAGCCTCAGGATCCTGAGGTTTATTATCAGGGGATATTTGTACAGCATGCCAAAATTCGTCGGCAGATGTGCGCGAAGGGAAAGCAACAAGGGCGTAGAAGGAGGGAGTCTATGAGAGAGAAAAAAGAGATATCAGTCCCAGCGCAGGGGACGGTAATCGTGTCCAACGTACGTATCCATAACCGATGTTGGTGGGATGTTGTATTATATACACATAAAATGTTCCTGGAGCAAAAGACATGGTAGGGACCAGGCGATTCGGAGGAAGAGGAATCAATTGATTACGAAGTAGAATATTGCGTTCATAAACAATGGCCTATCAAGATCATCGTGCCTGGGCTGATCTGACAGATGAGTGAAGCTGATGCTTCCAGTGCGAAGTACAGAATGACTTGTTGGGGTATCTCACTGCGTGCAAGCACCCCACTTCGCCATCACACCTGGTCTTAAAGAGTTAGGACCCTCCTCGAGACCATACATAACTGATGTTGGTGGGATGTTGTATCATATATACATAATATATTCCTGTAGGAAAAGACATGATAGCGGAGAAGAAAAACCACGAATAGAGCATTGCATTTATGTGGAATATAGAAATGGCCCGTCACGCGTCAAGGCCATCACCGCCATGCCGATCTGGTGGGTAAGCGAAGCGGACATTTCACACAGAACAGAAAATGTTGGAGGGTTGCTGATATCTCGTTGTTTACGCACAACCACACCACTACCATACTTCGCCGTCACACCAACTTTCTCGGGACTGGATGCCAGGACCCTGCATTGTTTCGTCGGCATCACAATAAGCCTGACAGCGCGGTAAACACATAGGCACAGTCGCACAAGGGAACAGCCCTAGTACAACACAGAAGGTGGTATGGGCGCATTGTGCTTCCGGCGGCCCCCTGTCCATGAAGGGATGGCAGAAGGGGAATATTGCAGTGGAGGTTTCGCCAGACCCCCCACCGTCGTTCGAATAGAGGTGGTCATCTGACATCGTGACCAACTGGGTCAGAAGCTACTTGTTGTCAGGAACTGCCAGCAGGAAGCAATGAATCTCCCAAATTCTGACATCCGTTTCCCAAGAGGCAGTGATGCCCAGGAGAGATGGCTTGTATGATAACTCAAGTAATGGGTGACTTGGGGACTCCAGGACGCTGCTCAGAAGCCCCTCAACACATTTATTTATTTGACTCAAACGGCAATGGAAATCATGTCACGCAGGAGAACCGTTTATTAAGTGACATTGGCATTGTTTCAACAGAAAGACTAAAGTATTCCCCTCCTCTCCCTTTTCATGAATGGCAACAGCCATTTAATACAAGGCCATTTTGTCTTCTTCTTGGGTTTCCCCTCTGCAGTGTGGTTACCTCTGGTGCCACCACCCACATCTGCAGTCATAGCTGGTGGTTCAGGAATAGAAGGAGCAGGCTGTATTGGAATTGGTGCTATGGGAGGTTGCACTGAGTTGACAGGCTGTAAATAACAAGTCCCAGAACCATAAGTATACTGCACTACAACGATCTAGAAAGGGCGTACAGATGAAACAGGGCCCCATGCAGTTTGAGATGGAACCTGCGCCATTGAGTTGCTGGGTAGTTGTTCTTGGAGCGGGCTCTCAGCCAGACGATCCACTGCATGAGATTGTCCACCAGGGTAACCATGCAGTCCTGTCTGTGGGTAAGCTGACACGCTGGTTGACTGTTGCAGCATGGTGGCTGATAAACTGTGCTCCTGAGCATCTCCAGTCAACAATGGCTGTGACATGCTGGATCCATGAGATGGGGCAGTGTTTGTGTTGACTGAAGGGTTTGGAGTGTATTGAGGCGTTGAAGCTGGGTTCTGTGGTGGAGCCTGTTGCCACACCTGCGTCACATGGTGGTTGCCTATACCTGCATTGTGGTTAGGACGGTGTCTGGCAGGGATTATGATGAAGCTTATCACTGTAGGT
>MU151261.1:511-47505 GCA_015584085.1 Macrolepiota fuliginosa MF-IS2
GGCGCATGAAGCTCTGCTCGTTGGTCAACTTTCTTGGTCTTCGTAAGCTGTCTACCGGGGTCCAGTGGGATGTCCTCGATGGTGGATGGGTCACGGCGAAAACAGGGCGGTACCCCCAACAATAATTTTTAGCGTCTGTACGTCGACTGCAAGTCCTGTCAACATTATTCGAGTTCTCAGTAGATGACTGATAACAGAATATGTACATACACTCTCACATTTAGGTACAGGCAAATTAAGGCGAGGGTTGAATTATCCTATGTTCCTTGAATTAGACTCCGTAGACCGTCGGAACATCTAGACACCTGATAATCCTAGGCAACCGTGTCTGAGATACAGGCAGCAGATTTAAAGATTGCCTTTATTTTTGGGCTGGGAATTAACCCAACACGTCTACCTAGAACGTAATTTGCAACGTACCATCCGACACCCTTTTCTTGAAAATTTTCGACGTACGTTCAATCCCAAGTGCCACGCCCTTGTGTTCAAAACCCATAAATACCTCCGACTCGGGAAACCTGTGATATAATCACGAACTCATGAAAAGGGTACAGTTCTTGTAAATTATAAATTATCACAGGCATCTCCTGGTGATGTGATGTCAAGAATTTCACCGTGAACAAACCGGCTGTGGCGCCGACGCCTGACAGCAATCTGATAGACGAGTGGTGGGGGTGGCCTCGGATGTGTCTTCCCATCCCTTCACCAAAAATAGTAGAGATGCACCCAACACGACACTAGATGACGGAGTGGATGCGTTCTCGATGAGCGCTTGCATGACAGCTGACTTGTCCACTCATACAGGACTGACAATCCAGAGGAGTCACGGCAATCGTTAAAGAATAGCGAAACCGGGGCCCCGTTCGATATCACGGGGGAGGATCGCAGGCTGACTAGTCGAACTCGGCACCGGCGTCGTGTACTTTTCGAAACACCCTTCATAATCATGCGATTGGATCCAACCTAACGTCGTCGGACGCTGTATAGTCAAGTGGCCGGGACCATAAAAGCTTCCCGACACTCTGTTGCGATGACTTCGCATGTAGTTAAAAGGGTCATTGAGTCATTGAGCAGACACTATGGCTATTATCGAAATAGTTGCAGGCGAAGGGGGATAGGAATGAATCACGGCAGAATCCACATCAACGTCGCCAGAGGAGACGTTGGGTGGGCCCTCGGATCTGGGATCCTAGCTTGCCCGATGAAAACGGGAGTGACCTAGGAGACTGTCGTATTCAGCGGGACACATTTTTATATGACGAGTCCCCAAGCAGATGGTTGTTTTGGTGAGGGAAGAGGTATTGTGAACATCAATCTTTGAAACCATTTCATTTAATAAGTTAATTAATTAATGCGACGAATTACTCATTACGGCTGGGTATATCAAAAACTGTAGTGTCCATCCAGCTGCTAAGGATAACTGGAATAAAGTTCATGATCATATAGCGCTAGCTAACCCAGAGTCCTCAGGAAAGTCCGGAATCGTTTTGTCCACTGCACTACGGATGAGGTGAATGCTTCTCGGGAAGAGGCTGTCATCCAATACAGACTCCGAGTCCACCACGATCACGGTTTCTGCTGTTGATTGGGCATGAAGATGTAGACCGTAGGCAGGGGACTGGGATAGAGGGGAGTGTGAATGCAGTAGGTCGAATTTACTGCTCAGGGTTGGGCAGACGCTCGGTGCTGAGCAATCCAACCCAAGTGACTGATGTGACGATTGTGATTTGAATGAGGCAGAAAACGTCTGGTTGATTTGAGGGATGGTGGGGGCATTGAAGAACGGGCTCGAAGATGGTATGAGAACTACCTGTGCCCCGTCTTCTTCGTCGAATTCAACCTGGCACGGGGTGTTGAATGGTGTGTGCCAGTCTTCGAATGAGAACTTGAGGTTGGGGGAGAAGGAGTCGTCACTGTCGATGTCCTGGTCGAAATCGAGTTCTCCATCGAGTCCTCCTGTGGAGGATTCAGATGAGGGCGAACATGGGCGAGTGGAGGATGATGTAGAAAAGGATTCGTGCTAGAGTTGATACGCGGTATCAGGATCACCGTGATTACATGCCGGAAGAATGATGTCAACATACCTCGATGACGATATCGCTTTGTTCGTTGAGGATGGCAGAGGCGGTGGAAATGGAAAGTGAAGGAACAGACATGATGAAGTTGGTTGTTGGTTGGGTGCCCAAGAAAGAAAGAATATATATGTAACGGCGAAGAAAGAGCGAAGCGAAGATTCTGAACCAGTCAAGAATAAATCTGTAGATTGCCAATCGAATGAAGTCGAAGTCGAAGTCGAAGGCAAAGGCGAAGGACGGAGACAGGATTAATGAGGTCAGAGAGCAGATGACTCTGAGTATTTATGCATTGTGCTCCCATACACGAAACCGAAGTAACCGGGAGACGGTCTTCAATTTCTCCACCTTGTCAACCACGTCTGTATTGAAAGGTACCAGGGTCTTGCACCGAAACTCGTACGTACTCACGGCCATCGTGTTTGAGGGGGCGCTGATGCGCATCTAACACATTCCATCAAATTATCTGTTTCGAGCGCCCAAATAAATCGTTTGGGAATACTCGAAAGCGGTCACGCACCGAAAAATATTGAATTCAAAACGGACAAACATAACAAATTACGTCCACTCCAAACAAGTTGCCAGATTGCAAGTCCGGATGTCGGTATCGGAATGTAGATTGCTCCAAGTGATACAACCAACGGTCCTGCGCTGCTCCTAACGACATCTTCAAAGCCGCACCCAAAATACAGAGTGGCGCGGAGGTTTCTAGTTCCATCGTCTAGCGTAGGCAGAGCAACCCGGCCGCGCGCCATCCATAAAAATAACTATAACTGCTCATTGGGGCAAATTTTGCGGTCTCGGAGGCGGCTTTCTTCCCCGGGCCCTCGTATACTTCTTGAAATTCCCAAACGAGATCTCGTCTCTCCCCTCAGCCATTCTGATGACCTCCCTCAGAGGGCCCAGCGCCTGTTCCGTAAACATTTTCATCCTCTCCTCTTTTGCGCGCTTGGTTGCCTTGCCTGGTTTTAGGGGTTGCGGTTGGTATTGGGGTGAATCAGGTGGGAGATGTGGATTCCATGTAAGTCCTGCGTTTTTACGTTCTGCGTGGAGGCGTCGTTCGGTGTAGGTAAAGTATGTGACGAATTTCGTCAGTTGATGCGGCAGGCCGCGGGTGTGTGAGGAGTTGTAAAGCAGTGAAAGCGTGTTGTCCACTGCGCCCGATATTGTCAACAAAAGGCTAGAAGTCAGAAAACATACGCACTTCGTTTGTTCCAAACATCTATCCATGCTCTTTGTTTGGTAGCCATCTCTGGATTTTCAGACGCTTCCTGCCGGATACGCATATGTAT
This sequence comes from Macrolepiota fuliginosa MF-IS2, assembly GCA_015584085.1. NCBI lineage: Eukaryota > Fungi > Basidiomycota > Agaricomycetes > Agaricales > Agaricaceae > Macrolepiota > Macrolepiota fuliginosa. The sequence continues at coordinate 3,876 of MU151261.1, forward strand.
CCAGCCGACGCGTCGAAAAGTAGGCCGGTACATATTACGGAGTGCAATTGTTGTTGGTCTGTGGTGAAGTACGGCTGCTGAACATGAGCGTCTGAAAAGGCGGTAGAAACTGCGGAAGTCGAGTGGAAGTCCTTTGAGGAATGGTTCTGTCATTGGGCGCGAGGTAACTGTAGGACTGAATGATGTCGAAGCTAAGCGCTGACGCGGGCAACTAAGTGGCAGGCGCTCGTTCCAAAATAGGTATGTCATTTCCACGGGGCTTATTGTGTTTCTTGTCCAAGGACCCTTCGTCACCATGTCTGTCTCTTCCGTCTCTTCGTACATTACCACCACATTGGTACACGTATTCTTGCTTACCCTGCCCTCCCACCCTTTGTACGTTTGTACTTTAGCTTGTACTCATCGAAAATCACACTTGGCGGAGTGAACTACGCGTTCCTCTCGGCCACCGCTATCAATCTCTCCTGCGAGTCGAACCATTGGTTACTCACCACTTCTCAAACAGAAGGCATCATCCCGCAACACCCGAGATAAAATATTCAAAGAGCTCTCATATTTCTGCAGTTCGTCAAAGATAGGTCAAATTCATTAATCACCCATACCATCAAATGCGACCCATATCATTGATCTTCACTGCCCACAACTCCCGACGCAAGCTTCTCCGTATGACATATTTTAACATCTGCCTCGAAAAGGGCGGGGACGCAACTGATTACAAACATTAGGGGCTGTTGACTGGGCGGATATCACGTTGGCAACCATAAGCGTTCCACGGAACCTGAAGGCTAGTATGTATGGGCTTTGGCGACTTGCTTCAGCCGCTTTTCCTATCGATTGTGTCATGCATTGTTCTTCAGGACTTGCTGTGTCTTCAGGCACAAGGGGGATCTTTCGGCGGACAGCGTCGTTGTTAATTCCCACACAGGACACAGCCGAGTCTTTAATTTGGTCTATCAAGTCAATGTCATGATTCCTCAGCCCATATCTATGGCATCCCCCTATCCCGACAATATGATACGAGAATGCAGTCTTATATCTGTTGGTTTCGTTCGTGCAGCAGGCGTCGATACGACATCTCTTTGCTAGGCCACTACGGGAGTACTCAGTTCATCGACGCGGCCAACAACCAAGCCTGTGCCACAGCCTATTGTGCACTTCCCGATCTGGTTCTCCCGACCCAAACATAGCCACAAACTACACCGTTTTGTCCTCTACACCACATATGGATGGGCCATGCATGATGCACCACATAAAAGTCGATTGGGACAATGATTGATCGTCGTGGCATTGACGTTCGTGCGCACACAGGTCGTCGACCTTTTTATATGGCATCAATGCACACTGATTTGCGTGAACTGATGTACCGTGTCTTCAGCCTCCCTTTTTATTTAACGAGGCCTTGGGAAGTGCCATAGGCCGCTTTCCTCTCCTTTCCACCTTTCATCGTCCCCCTGGCCCCCCCATCTTACAAAACCAAGGCTGTCCTTGGTATTTGGGTATTTGTGATGTCGTCATCAATGCTCAACACATTTAATACTCAACGCTACGACCCGCAACTGAGGCGACAGGTGTGTGTTTCCCTGGTATCCACCGCTGAACAGTCCTCAAACAGTCCCTTTCTCCAGCGTTCGTGCATCTCAGGCTCCTACGCAACGTCCATCACGCCCAGCACAAGCACCCACGCCTCCCTAAGCGCCCCAGGCCCTTCCACTCCAATCAAAGAACCCTCACCGGCCGATGGCCATAGCCCCTCTCGCGCCCGTTCCACCTGTTCATCCCTCTATCCTTCTAGTTGTCGGTGGCACGAAGGGCATTGTGGCCGTGTTTCCACCTTGGCAATTACCGACATCTTTGATGGTGATACGTCGCACAGCACGAGTCAAACGTCCTTTCACCTCAGCAACGAGTCCACCGAACGTTCAATGTTAAAAGCAGAGGGGATTGAGATTGACGAGGGGAGGAGGCAGTTGGCAGAGAGTTTATTGAGCGCCGCGCAGGTTGAGGCTCATATCCCCACATCCCCGCTTTCCATCGACAGCTCCGAGGGAATCAGGACGGAAACTGACGAGGAAGACGAAGGCGACGACATCCAAGGGCAGGTTCGCTTGGTCCCGCCACGGGCTGCTGCTGTCGTCGGGGCGAGGCGAGTTCACGATGATCCACTTTTGACAATCCGAAATCCCGACTATGGCCCAAGAACCGCCCGGTCTTCCCCAAGCCTCTCTTCTCGATATTCCCAAGAACATCCGGAATATGATTCCAATTCCGATTCATATCCCAATAGCGCTACATCCAGCCTGAGCTCTCCCTCCTACGCTTCAATTTCGTCTGGACATTCCGAAAACGAGGATGATGATGATCCGCGTAGCGTCGATCTCGGAAATGCGGTCATCTCCATAAACCCTCCCGGCTCTACGGCTAACATGGCCCGTCCCCATTTGGTCGTGCTCTCTCCCTCATCTACTCCCTCGATATACCCATCCACAAGATTCAGAAGTCCTAGCGCTATGCACATAGCGAGGTTGTCCGGTGTCAGCGAGGAAGAAATCCAAATCATCAGAGTTACTAACACCATCAGACCTGCGACATCCCTTAACTCTCTCAATTCCAATCAGCCCATCAGACAATCACCACACCGAGACACTCCTCCAACATCTACAACTGCAGGAGCTTCAGCTGCTCCGACGTCGCCTACGGTGGATGGAAATAGTAAAGTTTGGTGGCGGATTTTTTCCAAGCACCAGTGTCGTGTTTCGGGTCGTGGGAGCGCCGAGAATCCAAGGAGTATAAGCTGTGACATCGGCATTGATGTTGCTCAAACAAGCGCCGCGCACATAGAGGGGAGACCTATTCCATCGGGTAGCAGCCAGCCTTCCCCTGTCGTGCATGCCACCTCTGATGCTCAGCAGAGGGAATCTAGGCCCCTCCCTCCTCTCCCTCGGTTACCGCCCACGGCACTAGCTACCCAGGCCACTTGTCATAAACGCATTCGTACGAAGTCTGGTACTCGCAAGGTTCTTTCGGCTATCTTCCCATGCATCCCCGTGTCGCCCGAGGATAAAGAGAAGAACGAAGAGACGTACGAGGAGCAGGAGGGACACGGTTCTGGATGCTTGCCGAAGAATAGCTCTCGGGTAGCTGGCACTCGTACAGTTTCAGTTGGTCGTAAGTTGGCAAAATCTCGGCAAGGGGAATCCGGGGATGGTGACGAAATGAAAGGGAAACCCAGTGGGACATTGTTGGAGGTAAGGGTTGAGCGGCAGGTTAGCCGCGTTGTACATGACTAAGTGTCTTATTCCTTGGGACTTTTGTGAGGGTATATTTATTTGTCTTCCGTATCGTACTGCTTTAGTTTCTGTTCGGCGCTGCTGATAGGACATAATACAAACAAAAAACTCACACGAATTGTGCTAGAGTGCATAGATTGTGAGATCATGACCGGTCGACTGTTTCGATGCCATCCAGTGGCCCGCCAATGTACATTCGTGCGTGTGTTTCAATAAGAGGCTGAATATGCGTTCCATCCAGGGGTGTTATTTTCATGTGGGCACGCTGGATATCGGTCAGGCAACCTCCTGGTGGTGTTCATGATAACTAACTCACGAGAGCAAATCCAACACCGCGATATATCCACCCCCATATTTCTTTGAACTCAGGATGAGTTCTATCTACCGTTCGTTGCAATGTTGGGTCCTTGGTCTTGCAAAGATACTCCAAAGCAGCCTTTTTGATGAGCTAGAAGAGAAAGTGTCAGATTAAACCGGCGAGAAAGGAAGCGATTTTGCATACATTCTTGTTTGTTCGCTCTACTTCGGTTTCTTCTGCCTCCTTTCCTTTCTCAAGTCCATCACCAAAAGATCCCTTCCTTTTGAGAACAGAACCAAATACGTCCTCTTTTTCTCTCTCCTTTCCCTTTCCTTTTGTCTTTCCTGGCAGCAACGGAACCTTGAAGACCTTGTCTGTAATATCAGACCCCGCCTTCGTGGATACTTTGGCACTTCCATTCGTCAATTTCTGCTTTTTGGGAACAACACCTCCTTCCCCAGGTACAAGACTGAGCGCTAGGGTGCCACTACTCGAACTTGCGGTCCGCTTGAGGTCCCTAGAGAGGCCACGAGCACCGAGGCTATTGGTACGATTCAAGATGATGGGTGGTCTTCGGGGTATAGGATCATCAGGTCTTAGTATACGAACTGGAGTTGGCTTTGGAGGCGGATGGGACGTCATACGAGCAACTCGTAGTCTGATAGCGTGGGCGTGGGGTGAGATTACTTGACCAAAAACGATGATATGTGTCGTTTCGGGGCCATCTGCAACACCATCAGTAAATGGGAGAACGGTTATGAAGAAAAATAATTACCAGTATCCCCCAATGCGATTTTCACGCCCAATTCTGACCTGGTGCCAGGTGATGCGTCAGTCGCCTGATGAGACGTAGAGGCAGGTGGGTATGGCAGTAAGCAGAATATGTTTTCGAAGTAGGCCCTTGATATCACGGCCTGAGGATGGATGTCCCTACGCCGATCCGTCAAAATCATCCTAGACTAGTAGATGAACCACATACATTTCAACGTTCGCACTTTCGTCCAACCAGACATCGTTCAGCTTCACAGTACCGAGAAACCGTAGAGTTTGTCTCCCACGCATACTTTCCAAGGCCAAAGCAAGCGGATTCTCTAGTAACTGGTACTTTATGGGAGACTCCAGGCGAGCGCTGAATGTAAGCCCATCGAGAAGTAGATATGAGTCGGGTAAAGATAATGCGCCACGGTAGAGCAGTCGGTAACTGGGTGGTCCTGATGAGTTGGAAGGTGTCCGGAGCGCTACATCTCCATTCCCATTACCCTGCGTTGTTGTACTTGTGCTCGTTGTTCTTTGCGGCGTCGACGCAGCGACAGGTAACGTGGGGACCATCCCAAAGCCATTAGAAATGGAGGTCATTTCAATTCACAAACTTCGGGGGAACGCGTCGCGTCACGCGTTCATTATGTAATCGTCTGCGGTTAACCCCAGCTTACTCTGGTGCTTCTACTTACTACTACGACATCGTCAAGGAAACAACCGAAAGCACAGCCCTTTGTTGGCAGGCAACTTTCTACCCATGAAATTTTTTTTATAAGTGAGTGATTCAAAGGAAGGTATCTGCTGCTGAGACACCCTCCAAAGCTTTGGGACAGACAAAGGCGTTCCCCCTCCCCCTCCCGCCACCTGAGGCCTGAGTGCCACAGATTTCAAAACGAAAAGAGCGCCCGAAAAATACTCGACCTTCGCTGAAAGAATCACTCATGCTACACCTCTTCAATTTTGTCAACGTAAGGTCGCCTATATTTGCTAGGAAGACCACACTGTATCATCAAATCAAAAACGTGTATGTCTTCTCATGTCTTCTCCTAGCGGGTAACCTACTTCCAACGTAGGGTAGCTTGATGTCATTTCCCCGGCGACTGCTGCCGCTAACCTCTGTTTGAGTTAGAAAGTCTGAAACAAAAAACCGCCTTCCTCAAGCTTAAATTTAGGTTCTCGATCATCGTTCTGCGAATCACACCCGCATTTAATATTGTCCAACACCCGGGTTATTTTCTCGAATAGATATCAGAACTCCCAAAATATTATGTACGGTAGGGTCCTCGTCCCTTAGTAAAATAATTGAATGATACAATACTAAAATACTTTTCACCCAAATCGACGGTAGATCCATACCCTCCAACTCCATTCACAGCGAAGCCTGACGATGAACTCGGATGTCGGATGCCACGAACGTAAGCTTCACGATTTTCCTACTGTCGATACTAATATCCTTGCTCTGTGGTTCTATCCTAGTTCTCCATGAGGTTCTAGACTTAATATTTCTAAGAGGCGCTGCACTCACAGGACCTCGACCGTCTTGTGCCGCTCGAATTCCACCGGGTGATTGGCCCCTGGTAATATTCGTTGGATGCCCCGAATGATATACGCTCCACTGAAAACGCCACCCTAAAAATATTTGGAATCAGCAAGTCGGCCTCTTGACTAAAGAAAGATACTTACCCGGTTCGTGGATGCATCAAGAGGTAGTTCTCGCGCTTGCTGCCACGATACTTTTAGTCTTGATCCCTTCCTCAGTGCCAACACCATCCCAATAATATCATTATATCGTACGGGCTTCCCATTTGCGCTGGCCTCGATGTTCTTCGCAAAAGTTTCATCGATGGCTCGCAAGGCTTCCTCATCGCTTGGCGCCTCAAAAATATTATGCATGTGCTGCATTGACCATGCAGTAAGTGACGTCAACGAGGGCGAAGAAAGTGTCGTCTCCATAACGAGAGGCGCTACTAATCAACAAGAGGCAAGAATAATCGGAGAGTTTTGAACGAGGACAGGAAGGCGCAGACAAGTACGGTAAATGGATGGGACAGGTGTGCTTTTATATCCACGAGGCATGGGACCAGGGCTAGATCCATATTTTTCTTACAGCTGTGCCAATATACGATTACAAGTGGGGTGTGCGGTCCGTGATGATTGAAACCCGCTCCTCGGGGCTAAATCTTGTTGGAGACATCATATACATCTCTCAGATTGCGAACCGCCAACAGCCGTATACGGCTTAACGTGATGCATTGATGGCTGGTGCTGACGGACTCGTGCGCCCAATTAAGATCTAGTGATTCATATGCTCCGACTTCTGCGAATCTCCGATGCCAATTCACCAGCCATTTTCCCTTTTGTTGCATACTGCGTACAGGTGGCACGGCACACAAGACGGATTTATATTGCGACATGCCTTCCTGGCAACTGACTACTCTTCAGGTCCCAGGCCTTCCCCAGTCGATCCTGAGCCTGGAGATTGAAAATGTGACCTGTCATTGAGTATTTAACGGTGCTTATTGTAATGAACAGCCGGTCACTGGCGTGTACCTGAGCCTGTCGACGTCGGTTCGCTTCTTTGGTGACTTCAAGTTTCAGTGAGTGCCACAACGCCAATCATAGGGCAGGAACTCTTTCTTATGTCTTTACCGGCATGCGTATCCCTGTTGATGGCTGTGTCATACATTTCCCCGTCAATAACCGAAATGACTAGATGTTAAGTTGAATCAATGACACAAGGGGCAAAAGAAGAGTTTGAGAAATGATTCTCAAGATGCTAAGAACCACAATATTGGTGGTCGTCAAGTCGAAGATATGGTACTTACTCCACTCGTCCCGACGTTCCTTGCAGCTGACGCAATCATTCCGTCCTATCCAGGCCAGGATAATGATCCCTCGCTTGATTAGCAAAGTCCTCTCGCTTCCTCAGCCCCGTGTACACTATTATTTCGCTTGGTAAGAGATCTTCAGGTGATCCCAGATACCCTGTCTACGCTACGCGCGTACATGGAATGAGGGTGGAGAAGGGTCCAGAATGCATGGTCTCGATGCGTGTGGGACTCGGATGGAACCCTGTGGTCCCTGGGCTCTGTGGCATGATGAACAACACTGGCTTGAACACTTGACGTGGGCCACGGTACATAGATGCGGTAGATATTTCTCATCTTCTTGCTCGGCCGGCTTTGTAAATTAGTTTATATGTTTATATTGCGCGTCCTGATGTCAGCTGCAATTGTTTGTCAGTGTCGAAGTGTTTCGTGTCAGGAATACGTATTCTGCATTTGATCCGTTTAGAGAAACCAAAGAATAAGGAGAATTCTACTGGTCGGGTATTCGGAGGCCGACCAGTGAGTTCCTGGATATTTATAGACTTTGCACTGACTCCCTCGCGCAGCATGTCATCCTAAGTTTTAGGGTGGTTGAAGGTAATAATCTCATGCTACCTCGAGCCTTAGATCTTGGTCTGCCCTGCGCTAGAATGACCCTGGTCGAAAGGAGATATCCCTGGTCAACAGCAGCTTAGAACTCAGGAAACTATACTATTCTCGGATCATTCAATCTTGGATAGAACTGTCGACCAGTGACAAATAATGCCGTCCACACAAATACGCTTGGCAGGCCCGTTGGGTCTGTTAGTGGAAACATCCGAACTCACAGCGCCGGTGAATCCACTTGCAACGGCCGGTGTGCTCACAGATTCCATTCGCTGGTATTGCACAGCCATACAGTGACATAATTGCTTGCGCTGATTTCGGTGGTCTGTCACTCTTTTCTTGGGGCAAACAGGCCTTAGGGCTTGGCGGGGGTATATTCTGGTATATTTCCGTGAATGGAATAGACATGATGATCGAGGGTAACTGAGGTCTGAGGGTTCGCCCTCGCAACTTCCATGTTGGGGTTTTCCTGCGTTTGTTTCGGATACGACGGTATGCATCCAAGGCATATCAGATCAATGCTCTGTGATGGCACAGGTTAGTGTATGGCAACAGACAGGAGGGCGAACAGACTGCGATCTATGACTCACGGTGTGATCGCGCGCCAGTCTGTAAGGCACCAGAGTGCCATTTGAAGGAATGTCAGTGTTCTAAGTTATTGGTCTCATGATGTTAGCAATTCTTTCTGTTGTTGTGATATGACCATCCGTGCCATCTAAACCATAAAAATAGTGCACAATTTCACACCACCGTCTAAGTTTACTCACGATACATCTTGCCAGTCCCCGCCGTCTTTCACTGACGATGACCAATCTACTTTTCATCATCCTTGTCACTGCGCCATCGCACCATCCTCGAGATGCTGATTTTTGGCAATGTGAGGTCTTCTCTCACTTGTACTACTTCTCTCACTCTGACAGATGTCCGGTTTGTGCGCACTCACACATTTTCGATGATGTCTGTGTCGACCCACCGATGCCGAAACAGGCATATTGGACATTATTCACCGATCAGAGATAGGGCAGGCTCATGAGACCCCAACATCCGTCAGTCGAGGCGACAAACCCGACAGAATGATGTCGGTATTCTCGTCCTCTCGTACAGACACCCCCACAACTTTAACAGCTGGGAAAAGCCAAGATGACAAGGGGAAAGAGCATGTCCTTGGTATATTCTTTGAAGTCCCGCAGTCACGGGAGTCTAATGTTGGGAGTGTCTTGGAGCTTCTTGGTCAAGGGCTTGGTGGGAGGTACGAAGGAACCATTTTGAGCATTGAATGCCGAGCGTACAGATCCTACCCCGATCAAGCGGCCAGCGAGCTTGTACCAGTTAAGGGAGGCACATTGATCATCAATTGCATGACGCCTTCACAGGAATCAGAGGAGTCATTCGATAGGTGGTATGCCGAGGAGCATATACCCCTGTTGAGAGCCGTTCCCGGGTGGCTTTCATCAAGGCGTTACGTACTTGTCAGCTCCCGGTATGCGCCCATAGAGGTGGGGAAAGTGGCCGCAATTGTGCCGAAATACCTTGCGTTGCATGAATGGGCGCACGATCAGTTTTTTGAGACGTTGGAGTATAAGGCAGCAGTGAATACACCGTGGAGGACAGAGGTAATCGCCGCGGTGAAGGAGAAGCAAAGATTTGTGTCAAAGTATGTTGGTAGATTGGAATTTTTAGCAAGTGGGCAGAGTAGCGAACAAGAAAAAGTGGATAACTAGTCACTTGGGGGTACACCCATTTTCATCCTCCACTCTTCTCCTTTGAACATCAAAAGCACAACAGGCAAAAACGTAACCACGCTAGATGATTATATTGATCAGGCGCAGAGTTCAGGGCTCGTGAAGCATCATGGCACGGACCATATTATCCCAAATACGACGAATGACCACTGGTACCCGATCTGCAAAGGGTGGAGTTATAAAGATACCACTCCGAGACTCGGGAAGGGAGTCACCTTATCACCGAAGGGGATGCTAAGTGGCGTATTATGAAGTAGTTCCCATGTCAATATGAAAAAATACTCACGAATAAAACCCCAAGGTCAAACCGAATACTTGACGGATGAACCTACGACTTGTTTGTTAGTCAAATCCTCGCCCCGCGATGGGAATACAATACCCAAAGCAAATGCTCGCGTCGTTACTACGGGTGTTGTAACAGTCGTTGCAACTATATGTGTAGCAGACGGATGACACAATTTGCACTAGCGAACACACTTATTAGTTTGATACTGCATTTTTCTGGTAATGATTCTCACTGCCGAAGCAGGCGATTGCTAAGCGCTTGTCAGAGTAATTAATTGAGAGATAAACGAGTTCACACACCCATTCCAATGCACGGGGCAACGAAATTATGAGCATATCGAACGGTGAAACCAACTAGCGAAATCAGGCACGTATTTGTTGGTGCAAAAACTGGGTGTGTACCCACATCTGTAAGGGAGGTTAAGCACAACCCTGATATTGGCATGGGTATGACTTAACGTACATAAGAAGACCAACAGGCACGGTAATCGCTCCAGTCCAAATTCCGTGGAGACGTACTTCAGCGGCAGCTGTTTTCCCCTGGCCAAGGGCTCTTCGACGTGCCCGTTGCATCATTACGTCCGTTACTGGACCTGAACATAGTTCGCCTAAAGATCTGGGGTCAATCTGTTAAGGAATTGCATTTCTCATATCATCGAAAGGCAACTCACGCTCCAACGAGCAGGCTTATTCCATTAGCCAGCCTAATTGTTCATGAGATATAACGTTGCAAGAAACTAAATGGAAATCAAGACCCATTCTGGACAGTATCAAAGTGATAAATCCTTGTGAAAAGTGTCGTCACTATGAGGGCAGGTTCGATTGACGCAAAACCATAGATCACGCCACTATACGTAAATGTCAACGTCAGGATGATTGTTTATGAACGGAAAGTACTCGCTAGAATAGAGCGGGAATGGCAACAGATGGGTATTTGAGCATGCCCAGCGGCTTGACGACAAAGTGTCTAGGTTTCAGGTGGCGCTCCGGCGAAACGTCCCACAATTTTAGCCGAGTGAAGTACGTCCATAAGCTGAAAGGTGGTGAATGGTAGATCTCTCCGTGTTTGAGAAGCTCCTTGACTTCGGCATCGTCAAGTTCATCGTTCTTCACGAGGTCTGCGAGTGCTTCGTCGTAAGAACTGGAAGGCCTAGTATAAATTGTTTCCGGGAGGAGGAAGACACAAATTACTAGCATAGCACCTATTTCTGGATTATTATGAGGGTACTAGAATGACCAGCCAAGGATTACCGTTTAGCATTGCTCCAGTCCAGAAGCACCACCGCCAACCGTGGCTCCTAGCCACATAGCCACCAATCTTTGGAAAACTTTTGTCAGGATAGGTCTGACAGAACTTGCCAACTGACACACTCACAATTGGCGCCAAATGTCCACCGTTTGTCAACATTACGGTGTACAGCCCCATTGCCTTCCCTCGTTGATGCATATAACACATGTCTGATATAGTTCCCGCTCCAAGAACTGCTGCTGTAGCGGCTCCGGATCCATTAAAAATTCGAGCAAGAATCAGGGTGCCGTAAGACTTCGCTTCGGCGGAACCAATAGCGCTTGCGAAACCGATGAGCAATGTAAACAAATAGATGGGCCTTCTGCCGTAAACATTCGCGATGGGAATGAAGAGCAGTGGGCCAATCGCGCTTGTCCCAATGGCTACCGTAGTTTGGTATGTTGCTGTTACCTGAGGAATGTGAAATTCATCGGCAAGTAAGACCACTGCCGGATTGACAATCGCGACGTTCAACGTCGCCAGGAATGCGAGGATGGAGACTTGAAATAGGATAAGTAACTTCAACCACTTCACTTGGGTTAGCGATGGAATAGATCGATGAATCAGGGTGTCGCACAATGGGATAATTGAGAGGGTCAGTTTCCGAGGCGTTTGGTTGTGGAATGAGAGGTAGTCCGGTACTGTCAAGTTTGATGATAGTTCCAGCCGCTGAGTTTTCGCGGTGTTCTAGAGATTGGTGCTTCTCGTCCAAGTCAAGCTTATCTGGAGACATAGATGTCATGACAGAGGGTTCTCAAGTTCCGAAGGTAACTGGATCTCATATTTATAGTATTTAAAAAAAGCCTCTCACGAGGGCAGCGTTGTGTTCTGTGGGATTTCAAGGGAGCTAAGTGGGAGGAAGAGGAGTTGAAGAGGAATCGTTAAGATAATTTGGGTTTTGACGGACCGGTCCTGTGTGGTTCCGGGGGTGAAGCCAAACAAATATGACCACGTGAGCAACCATAGGAACAGTGGTATTGACGTGTAAGTACAGAAATAATCAGTTCTCCACAACATTCCAGATGCGGCCGTGGACGCTGCTTGGCCTAGTCGCCGTTCTCCTTGTCGAGGATACTCTTGCATTCAAGGCCCATGACTTCAAAACTTGCTCCCAGTCGGGCTTTTGTCGACGGGGCAGGGCGCTAGCTGCACGTGCGAAGGAGTCTAAGAACATCTGGAAATCTCCCTACTCGGTCGTTGCAGATTCTATTACTATCAACTCAGCTGAAGCGACGTTCACTGCTCGTGTCAAGTCTTCACTGTACCCTGACATCAAGTTCGGCCTTGAATTACGAGTGCACGAGGATGGTGTCGTCCGAGTCCGAATGGACGAAATTGACGGTCTCCGGAAACGGTACGACGAGGCCGCATCTTGGGCTTTAATTGCAGAGCCGAAGAACAGTAACACCATTCGCTGGACCGCGGGCAAGAAGGATATCCGTGCTGTGTATGGAGAGAAGAAGGATTTCGAGGTTGTGGTTTCGTATGAACCACTTCGAGTTGCGCTGTTCAAGAATGGCAAGGAACAGGTCGTTCTGAACGGCCAAGGACTCTTGCACATGGAACACTTCAGGAACAAAGCGCAGGTGGAGGAAAAGACGGAGGAGAACAAGGTCGAAGGAGGCGAAGAAAATGCACAGGAGGTGCTGAAGCCGGAGAATCCTAGGGCGTGGTTTGAGGGCGACAATGAAGATGCCTACTGGGAGGAAACATTCTCTTCCTGGACGGACTCCAAGCCTAAAGGTATGTCCCAACTTCCCCCCTATCCAGCACCAGCTTACGTCGGACGAACCAGGCCCTGAGTCACTTTCCCTTGACATCACGTTCCCCAACCACGGCACAGTATATGGTATCCCTCAACATGCCACGCGTCTTGCCTTGCCCAGTACAACTGGTGACAATGCTTTCTTCTCTGACCCCTACCGTCTATACAACGCCGATGTTTTCGAATACCTGGCTTCATCGCCCGTCTCTCTCTACGGTTCAATTCCCGTCATGCACGCTCACTCTACCGACTCAACCGTTGGCGTCTTTAACGCTGTCGGATCTGAGGCGTGGATTGATGTTTCCCATGCTTCCGAAAAGTCGACCGAAACCCACTGGGTTTCCGAGTCTGGCATCCTGGACCTCTTCCTCCTCCCAGGACCTACCGCGGAGGACATTTTCAAGCAATACACAAAGCTAACTGGCACACCCGTCCTTCCGGCACACTGGGCCCTGGGCTACCATCAATGTCGCTGGAATTATGTCAATTCTGACGATATCCGCACTGTCCAGAAGAGATTCGATGAAGACGACTTTCCTGTTGACGTTTTTTGGCTGGATATCGAGTACTCCGAAGGTCACAAGTACTTCATCTGGGACGAGAAAACTTTCCCCGACCCCGTTGAGATGGTCAACGATGTTTCTGTTCTTGGTCGCAAGGTAGGCCTTCTCTCTATTTCTTCCTCCCGTCCTGGCCTAACGTTTGATATAGATGGTTGTTATCATTGACCCCCACTTCAAGCGCACTTCCGATTACCCGGTATATCAGAAAGCCTCTGAGAAGGCCCTTCTCATCAAACCCAAGAATGGCGAGGGTGAATACGAAGGCTGGTGCTGGTCCGGAAGCAGCTCTTGGGTCGACTTCTTCAATCCCGGCGCTTGGGATTGGTGGAAATCTTTGTTCAAGACCCAGCAACTCCCTAATGGTGATTGGTCCTGGACTCAGAGTACTGAGGACGTTCACATCTGGAACGACATGAACGAGGTATGGGCTTCGAAACTTTATTACCCATATTGGTCCTGATTGTCATCTGAAGCCTTCGATTTTCAACGGCCCCGAGATTACTATGCCCAAGGATTCTATTCATTATGATGGTTGGGAACACCGTGACGTCCACAATATCAATGGAATGCTCTTCGTGAGTTATTTAATTGAGAAGCAGTAAGGATGGTATCTCATGACTTCCCATACAGTCCAACCACACATGGCAAGCTGTTCACGAGCGCTCGGACCCGCCCAAACGTCCCTTCGTCCTCACCCGCTCTTTCTTCGCTGGTTCTCAACGCTTCGGCGCTATGTGGACCGGAGACAACCTTGGAACTTGGGAACACATGGCCGTCGGAGTCAAGATGGTGCTCTCAAATAGTATTGCAGGCATGAGCTTCGCCGGGTGTGAGTGCTTTTTTGACTTGGAACCGCCAACGACCTTGTGCTTATCTTCTTTTCCCTTACAGCTGACGTTGGCGGTTTCTTCGGTAACCCTGAACCCGAGATGCTTGTTAGATGGTACCAAGTCGGGGCCTTCGCGCCTTTCTTCCGTGCTCACGCTCACATTGATACCAAACGTCGCGAACCATTCCTGCTTGATGAGCCATACAAGTCGGAGATCCGTAACATTCTCCGTTTGAGGTATAGCCTCTTGCCCGTATGGTATACTCAGTTCCGTGAGACAACTGTCACAGGTCTACCAGTCTTGAGGTACGCACTATATCGTGTCACGTTGAGAAAATACCCAGCTAATCGACACTATTTTCAAAGACCACACTACATCGCGTTCCCTAAAGACAAGGAGGGCTTTAACCTCGATGATCAGTACTTCATTGGCTCCTCTGGTCTCCTCGTCAAGCCAGTCACAGAGAAGGGTGTCACAGAAGCTACTGTTTATCTTCCGGCCGAAGACCAAGTTTACTACGACTACTTTACCTTCATCGCCCACCGCTCTACCTCCAGGGGCAAATTTATTTTTGTTCCCGCAGCCCTCAATCAAATCCCTCTCTTCATCCGCGGCGGATCCATTATCCCCACCCGCGAACGCCCCCGTCGTGCATCAACAGCTATGAAACACGATCCATTCACCCTCCGTGTTGCGCTGACCAAGTATAGCACTGCCCGTGGCGAGCTGTACCTCGACGACGGTGAATCTTACGATCATGAGAAAGGCCAACTCGTCTGGCGTCAATTCACTGCGGACAAGACAGCTAGTAAGAAGGTTAAGAAGCCGCTCTTGAAGATTTCGAGTCGGGATATGGCTTCGCATGACCCGGATGCTGTTGTTGATGGTGTTGCGTTGAAGGGAGCTTATACCCCGAATAATTCGTTTGCGGAGAGTATCAGGGATGTGAGAGTTGAGAGGATTGTTGTTGCGGGGTTGGATAGGAAGCCGAAGAGTGTGAAGGTCGAGGGGGAGAGTAAAGAGTTGGTTTGGGAGTGGAGTGATGGCGTTACAGCAGGTGAGAGGAGGGAGGGCCCGTCTAGCCTATTAATTATCAAGGATCCGAAAGTGCTCGTCACGAAGGATTGGAGCATCGTCGTTGAATAGACGACATTTTTATACTGGATGTTTGGAGCGCATATAATTCAAGTGATTTTTACTTTTTCGCAAATTTACCTGTGGGAACTTGTGGTGATATCAACAGATGATGCCGATAGTGCCGAAGCTTGCAGCTGCTATATAATGGGAGTGTACTAGGAAGAGCTTGCACTTGTAAGATCGACTTACCTTGGTCGCTCCAAAGCTCCTTATCTAAAGTTGTTAGTGGTACACATGGCAAGCAACCGCCCTCATTACCTCCAGCCTAGGCTTACCAGTGGCAATGTGGCACCCCTGCCTTCCTCGCCCACGTCTCATGTGAGAACTGCCACCACCTCTCATACTCATGGGTGCATAGAGGAGATAGGAGACCAAATCACACGCTCGCAGGTGGACCACCCCAATCTGAAACAGCAATTCGACGCGTCGGCTTGTCCTCAAGCTGATCATCTTCCTTTCGAAATCATCTCGCACATCCTTGGCTATGTCTGTGAACTGCCCAGTCCAAGTCACAGTCTGTCGCGTTCGGCTCAATCTCCATGGCGCGCACCTCACAATGCCAGAATGACCCCGTGGGCGCGCTACCCTCCAGTAACCCTAGGGCTGGTGTGTAGTTATTGGCGGGAGATTGTGAGGTCGCGTCCTGATCTGTGGACCACCATCAAGCTGGAGTTCCAGTCTATGTCTCGTTCTCTCCATGCGCCCGCATCCATACTCGGCCTCTACTTGGAAAACTCCGACACCCTACCCATTTCATTATCAATGAAATTCGCGCTAGGTCGGACCTGGAATGGGTTAGAATTGGTTCACCCAGCTGTTGATCCACTCCTTCTTCGGCACAAGAACAGAATTACGAAGCTTCACTTGATCGAACCCCCCCTTTCATGGGCTTCGTTCATATCCCAACTTCCCCAGCTCGAAGAGTTGTTCTTGATTCCAATAGTCAACAACAGGGTTTACTACCCCAATTACACATGGCAAATCTCTATCTCCAGCGACCGGATTCAACACATCTCGTTGCACTCGCAAGACAGAGAGCCCAAGCCCTGGCTTCAAGATGTCACTCTTCCACCCTTGGCAAATCACCTCACGAGTTTAGACTTGCGGTCAGTACCGATGGATATTTGCGCAGAGCTACTCCTCCATCAATGTTCCACCTTGATCGAATATCGCTGTACCTGCCCTGATTTTCCACTATCCCGCGAACTACCGTGGTTGACAAAGCGAATAACTCTTCCGCACCTAGAGCTTTTCGATTGGTCATGCACACGTTACAAATGGGCAACAGCAATCATCCAGCATATACACCTACTGTCACTGAAGAAACTACGTTGGGATGAAGAGGTTGCCAGAATGCCAAATGAACTCAAGAAAACATTCTTCCGACGACATCTTCACACGATTACGCACATCGAGTTTAATTATCTCCCATTCCCTCAGGACTCTCCGATGAATTGGCTACCTACCAACATGAGTGTTGAGCATCTCGTACTGTCGATGTGTTCCCTCGTTGTCCTCGAGGATATTTGTACCAAGCTCACGCCGAGTTCGGGTGCCCAACTTGACACGTTCTGGCTCCCTAGCCTCAGCTCTGTGACTATTGGCACGATATGGGTAACCGATGACATTGTGGTCAAGGTCAAAAGTACTGAGACTCATAAATTGAAGTTGGAGACGCTCTTTGTGAAGATGATGGAAGCAAGGCATGCTCTAGGAACATGCGCTGGTTTTCAGTTGATAGACAAATCGGCTAAGCTGGAATGGCCATCGTACCTCCGGGAGCGGTTGCTCAAGTTGAACCCAGCACCGGTTATTCTTTCGAGGCCTGGTAAGCTGGGTCCTTGAAGTACATGATGGTCTTCATGCAGGCGTCGGTGGTGAGGATAAACGATGTATACAGTTTTGGCTAAATACTATGAGACAAGTAACTAGCACAGATAGATAATCTGGAGTAAATATAAGGAATATTTCAGTATAGCGATCATCAATGAATGAACAGCAGGGACAGGAAAGAAGAAAGCATGGTCAAGTGAATGACAGTTGGGCCGCGAAAACATGCGCAAGTAATTTTGCTTTTGAACAAGAAGGTTTGAGTAAGTAAACTACTGAACGTCTGTGGTTTGAAACAAGATACTGTTGAACATGATGACAGGAAGCGGTGGTATAGGAATGGAGGGGTAAGGGGCTTTGAAAGTGGTATGAAACATGATATATCTTACAAAGGTTGAAAAAGAACAACAACACATCCAAGAAAGTCACATGAAAAGGAAAAGGAACAACAATGAACACAAGGAGTGAAAAAAGTTAATGCATACCCATGCCCACGACGGACGGTGACACCCCGTGCGTCGTCCGCGCTATGGGATCCAAAGCCCCAACGACATTCGCGTCTATCGAGTCACCCCTGCACCTGCCATGCCTACACCAGCGCTCATACCCATACTATTCCTCATCATCTGCATCTGCTGCATGATCCTCAGGTGCATCAGTGTCGAATATTGCATCGTCTGTACTGGGACCTGAACAGGAACCTGCATCGGAACCGGCATTGGCGTTTGCACGGTTACATGAGGTGTACCCATTGTCATCGCCATTGGTATTCCGGCCATCGACATGGGAATAGGCATGTTCATAGACATAGATAGCGGAAGCCCGAGGAGAGTGTAAGGCATTCCTGGGGCCGGATTCGGGAAATACCCAGTAGGGTACTTTGGGGCGGGCAACGCATGGGCGTAAGGAAGGTGGGTTTGGGATCGGGTGTTGCGTTGGCCTTGAGCATGGTTAGATAGATGTGTGGAGGTGGATCCCGGGGAGCTCGGTGAATTGGATAAGGTTGAGGATATCGAACCTTGAGAAGAGTGGTGAGGGGTGGAAAGAAAATTACGAGAGTTCTCGTCTTGAGATTGATCTGGCCTTTCGACCCAGCCGTCTTTCTCTTCGAAATGGCTGAAATTAGCTTCCTCCTCGGCCAAAGTATGCTCAGTGGGTTCAGGAGACTCGACCAGTCTCTCAGGCTCCGAGATGACAGACGGCGTAGAAGCGGACACAACACCGAGTGATCGCGCCCCTAACAGACTCGTAGCCGATGTAGCGTTCGATGATTGTGAGTCTGTTCTCCTCCTTAACGTCATGAGCAGCTCCTTCGACCTCGTCCTCTTCGTCTCCGGATCTACAGGCACTGGCACGGGAGGAATGGTCCACCCTTCGACATTATCATTCCAAGAAACAGCATCGACACGCTCACTGTATGACTGTTCCTCTTCTAGGATCGGTGCAGTCGAATAGGTGTCAGCCCTGCTACCAATGACTCCATCTTCCGGCACCGTCACCTGCGATTTGGTAAGGTTCAGGTTGTTACCGCCAAAGTCCGACACTGTGGGGCTAGAGTTTTGACTGGGGACTGAGCTCGGAGTAACATCTTGATGATGCTGAGAACGCAATTGGTCGACAATTGCGCGCGTTCGGGAGGTTCGGGCTGGGCGTCGGCGCTGGTTTGCGGGTTCAAACAGGAACGGCGGTAAAAAATTGCTGGAGGGCCGGTCGTTACCCGCAGTACTGCTGTCACTGCTTGCCGTACGAGAACGTGAGGGAAGGCTATTCATGTAGCCCTGAAGGTCCTTATTGGGAGTAGGCAGCGGGAGCGAGCTATTGAGTAATGGGAAGGAAAATAAGCCAGAGCGATCGGAGGATTCGGAGGATATCGAGCTGTAGGACGATGAAGAGAATGTCGATGTGGGAGAACCCAAAGGCACGAAAGACGATGCTGAGGGATTGAGTCGGAAAGGCTTGGGTGTGGAAGGTCGAGAGAAATAGTCGACCCTTGTGCCGGGCAGCGTAAGCTGTCTCCCGAAAGGTTGTCTCGTGGACATCGGCTTTTCTCGTGCCTCCTCCAGTAGGTCCTGAAGCGATACTCCGCCCAGCAAGTCTCCAACAAGTTCATCCCATCGCTGCTTCCCCATTTTGACATCCATTTCCGACACCTGGGGATGTGGTTCTGTCTTCTTATCCGCATCCTCCAAACAAGATTCCGGGCAGGGCGAATAGTCAAAACCAACCGCCTTCTCGTACATCTTCATGACATCGCTAGCGTCTTTCACTCCAATCAGCTCCTCGCTTAGCTGATTATCCTCTCCAACAATCCGACAACTCGAGGCCGAGTGCCACTCCCCGGGTGTGCGCGAAATCTCACCCGCATTTCCTTCCTTTTGAAAGGGCCCCTGGTCCGGCTGGTTATACAGCGACAGGTGGTAATGAGGTGGCTTTGCGCACACGATACCCTGGGGTGCCTTTTCTGGTTCGTACGACCACGACACCGAAGTAAAAGGCGTGTGCCACCAATTGGCAGACACGATCTCCCACTCGTCCTCCACTGCGGGTGTCGGCTCATTCTGGTGGTTTCTCCCTTGGGAATCCATTGAATGTTTGAGTCAGACCAGCGACAGATCTTTCTATAAAAGAAAAGGCTACAGATGTCAGCGTGGAGCGACTTTCTGAAAGGGAAGAGAGAGAGAAAAAAAGGGCGTAAAACTCACGAAAAGACCCGTATAGACGAAAGAAAGCGTAGTCAATGGGGAGTGACTACAAGAGGGAGAACATGTGTTGAGTGCCTGCCTGGGCTTGAGAATCCAACAAAGTTCAGTGATGTCCACCTGAAATCACGGGACCCCGTTATTATTCCCCACATCAGTTTCTTCGTGTCTCAGCCTTGTTCTTACGCAACAATTGCGTTTCCCTGGCCATAGCCTCGCGAAGTATACCCTAATAGCGCCCGGTTTCATTACGCAAATACTGTCCTCGATGCTGCTCTTGTATTCATTACTCTCACATTACTCAATACCCGCCCGAGTTCTTTGATTGACCCCACTCGTTCATCCCCGTTCAAACTTTAAACCACGAATGTATACTACCATTGAACTACACATGCTGATACCACCTTGTTCTTCACGTTCTATACAGTGTACTTCCCATCTTGCTTCTGCAAGAAGACCGAGAGAGCAGTTATTTAATAGCACACTGCACCCAGGTACAATCAAGCAAATCGGCGAAATGAAGAAAGATTGGCCAATCTTGTCCTGGTACTACCAATTCCTTTGTTTCTGCCTCCACCTCTCATCCTGAATGCCCCCATCTAGGGATCCGAAACCAGAGAAGGCGAAGTTGAGACCATCAGCTATAAATAACCTGTCAACGAAAGTGCTCGTGTTCAAACACATCGGATTCGACGCAGGTAAGAGATGTGTTTTCGCGACGTCAACGCAGTACCCGTCCGGATGCATCAGTTGGAACCCTTGGGCATGCCCTGAGCACTACTGATCCAGTATACAACCCCAGACACCTGACAACGATCATGGCAGTACGAAGGGGACCGAACGACTGTATGAGTGACTGACGAAGAGGGACAGCCACCAAATCTGAGACTCGGGTTGGCTTTCGTGAACGTCTAAAAAGAATTGAGTAGATAGGACGGAAACACATAAATTGAGTTGCAGGATGGCTGATGTGGTTGGGATCTTGATAGAGTATCTTTCCTGGGGAGCCTTCGCGCCGGTGTAGCTTTAGACTGGGGTGATGGCTGCGCCGGCTTAGACAAGATGGCTGCGGTGGTCTGTTGCATCGACGAGGGGACACATCTGTATATCTGCCTCTATTTTTGACTGAGCCCGGTGAATTGGTAGTGGGGGAGAAAGCTGGGGGCAGACGCGAGGTGAAATGTGACGTCGTGTGACGTATGTGATGACATCGTTCTTCCCGATGTATCCGTCCAGTCAACATTATCTTCCAGGCTCTCCTGAGGCTCTCCTGAGGCCGAGCACAGATACGATGTTCACTTGTCATTTCCCACGTTGAATGACACTTCACTACTATCCCAACCGCGCAGGTGTGCAGATAATCCAGAGAGACCTAGAAGAGAGGACACTTGATATTCTGAGAGAGAAAAGTTGATATGCGGCTACTCACAGTTATTCATGTCAAGTCCATCGATCTTTCATCAACAATGACCTCCAATTTTAACCCGTCATCCACGAGCTCCTTCGCCTTCTCTCTGAACTTCGACAGCCAAGGCGTTGTGCAATATTTAAACTCCAGCCGGAATGATTGGGTACCATGTAAGAATCTGTGCTCTAGCACGTCAACTATGAGAGCCTGTTCACCCTGCGTCCCCACGAAGGATATTGACTTGAGTTGAGGCAGTCTCATGGACCCCCCACCGGAAGAGCTGAGTCTGCGGAGCACGTGTCTCGGGAAGTCGCCAACGCAGGATGAAATGACGAGATTCTCGATGCGAAGCTCGTCATGTAAGTGGTCGAAAACAGATCCATCTGTCCACACATGAGTGCTTCGAATCTCCAAGGTAGTGAGGGTCATCGGGAGGCGATCAAAGAACACTTTCGCCGATTCTGGAATCCCGGGGATTGCGGCGTGCGTGTTTGCAGTCACCCATACGAGCCTTCGCAGAGCCGGCATTTGTATAAATCGCAGCATGGCGATGTCGATTGGGCGGTGAAGATCGACCACCCATTGAAATACTTCCAAACGTGGAAGTACGAAGATGTAATTGGGAATTGCAAATGCTGCTCCAGAGGCCGCTGCCTGGATGGGTGATACGACTTTATACTCGAGCAGGTTTGTGCACTTCACCAGCAGCTCGAGAGATACATCGATCGGTATCAACGATAAATGTAAAATCGTGATCGCAGACCAGTATAACTGAACGCGCGCTCTGAAAGACGAAAGGATGAGCTGAGAACAAGGAACATTGTCCAATATCAAATCGGACGGGGTACGGTTTAAAGCAGATTGGATGGAGAGGGTGAGGTCGACAAGATTGGTAAGATGCGGGATATAGTTGATCCACGGGGAGTGCGCTTTGGAGAGATGAAGTCCTCGGATTCTATGCGCGTTTTCGTATAGAATGGGGTCAACTGTGGGACTGATCAGGAATTCTGGTTCTCGAGTGTGATGGGATGCTGTGGGATTGTGGTAGCGCAGTCCAATAGACAGTGGGAGGTCGCCAGAATGTATCAAGAATGCACGTAAAAGGCTGGACCTTTTGTCCATCATATTCGGTAGGATGTCAAGTTCGACAGCTGCCCAAAGGGATGGGGTCGATAGCAAGGTCTGCCTCCAAAGAACCGAAACAGCACCCAGGGTGAATTGTCTCGGGGCGATGAATTGGGATACTTCCTCAAAACGAGGTTTTGGACTCGCATATTGGAACACGACTGAAAGTGTTTCCGGAGGTAATATGGATATTGGGGATTGTATTTCGTTTAGGTGTTGGAGTAGCACCGAGCGTTGGTGGTGAAGCTTTGTGATAAGATCCTCAACGCGCTGGACCTCGCGCTGAATGTGACTGGTCTTTTCCGCGAGGGATATGGTAGCAATTGCACTTCTTGTTGTTGTGGATCTCGTCTGGTTGCAGTAAGGGCATACATTGCCCTCGAAGGTTGCCATCTTTTGACGGATATAATGGAGGATAAGTTGTGATGACAGTTATTATTTCTGTGGGGTCGTATTCTCACGATAAATGGTGGTCTGTAACTCCGAGTGGAGTCTCGTGAGGAACGTTCACAAAGGAGGGATTCTGTCGGTGCTAAACACCCAGTAGATACTCGGTCGCTTTACCTTGCTAGCGAGAGGTGTCGTTGGATCTATGGGCGCTAGATCGTTAAAATTGCGGCTACGCTGAAAGTGAAGTGATGGTAGACTAAGTACTTGATACACTTCAGTGTTACCTCTATATTATTGAGATGAGTACACTATATAACCAGCCATGCTGCATCGTTTATTGACTGTCCTTTTGTTTATTCTTCCCAGTTTTAGATATTCCAAATGCACAAATTCTGTCTCCAGACTCTCCACCTTAATGGGTTTATTCTTGTATTTTAGATTTGTTGATCTGGTGTCGTTCTTTATGACTCACAGCAACATATAGCGATATATTTCGGACCGCCACAGGATTATATATCATCTTATTTCTCGCAGGTCACCCGGCAAGAGTCAGGGACTAGGCGCGGACGTACGCCGCTTACATACAAGAATTAGGAAATACTGATACACCAAATGATTACACCGGACATAAAAGTCCCAATTGACAAGAAAAGGTCACTTCTTTCGTCCTTTCCGGACAGCGGTTTGCACTCCCGCACCATTCTTCAGACACTCGTCACAGTACCACTTCTCTGGAACAGGTTGCTTCAAGCCAACGCAGCTCAAGTGGAACTAAAGATAATTATGAACCGCTCAGCTATCCCTGGGGTTATCCAATCACTCACCCATTCGTAAGGACAACCATTTTCGTTGTCGCATGCCACCATCTGTCGTGTCGTAAGCATACTATATCTAGAATCAACATCAGCGATACTTACGTCTCCATAGCTTTGTTTCTGGCAGAAACAGTACAACCTCTCATCCTCGGCATCGTCATCAGCCTCCATATCTTCATCCGGCCCAACCTCTGGCTCAGATTCCTCGACAGGATGGATCTGTCGTGAAAGCCTTGATCGCTGATGGGTTGTCTGCGAGATTGCGGCCGCCGATGGTGATGCAGAGCGGTGTTTTGTGGGAGAAGGTACAGGTGTAATTTTGATCGACGCAGAAGTGTTGATACGACGTTCTAAAACGAATTTCTAAGACATCTTCCCCGAGGAAACGCAAGGAGAAAAACACACTTTTGGTCGCGCTTCCACCGCTCGTAGCCGTGACTGTGCTGGAAACAGGTGTGGCTGACCCTTGTCGTGACTCCGCGGGATTAATAAGCGCATTCCTCAGACTCTCGCTGATCTGCTGAGCAGGGTTGCGTCCATTTGGTCCAAAGTCAACACCAAGGCCCACTCCTGAGCCTACTTTGCCCAGGGCAGAAGTCGTATCGGGGACTTCACCTTGAAGATACTTGACTTTGACAATGTCTGCGTCCAATCGCGCTCGGGTACGTGTAATAAGATCAATGAGTTGTTGTGCAAGAAGGCACTTTTCGCCTGAGAGCTCATGGATTTCGGTGTAAGATGCCTGAATCTTAGCAGGAAGTCCGACAGTCTTGGGAGATGGCGCTCGTTGTGCGGGGTCCGTTGGGGTTGGGGATGAAGAAGATCGAATGGAGTGACGGATATAACGCGCTGAATCGCGGTCGATTTCCTGCTGCAGCTCTTCAGATGCTAAGTTCCAATCTGCACGAGAGAAAGGCCAAGGCCGAGCCATACCTTGCACCCTAGTCTCTTTCAACTTGAGTTCCTGCAGGAGATGTCCAACTTCACTTGGTAGATTATCAAGACCTGCGGTCTGTGTGTTAGTTATGCAAAGCGCATAAATTATAGCACGTACTATAAATGAATTCCGACGCCACTGTCGCAGCCTCCTCAAAATTTTGGGCGCTGGCAGCACTCATGGTTGTCTGTGGCAGGTCCAGATGGTGCGCAGTCAAGCTGTTACTTCTGCTTACAGCACGCAGTCACATGTCCCGAAGAACTTATTCCCACAGGAAGCAATCGTTTGTTTTCTCGACGTTATACTCAACACCCAAGAGTTTCCTATCTCAAACCACTCCGGGCTGACAGGATACTGGGCATATGGGATTTACTCATGGGTTACGAGCTCAATATATCGGTGTCTGCACCCACTGGTGCTGACTCAGGATCTTCACTCTCTTGTTCTAACAATATCAACCACTGGCGCTCTCTTTCAAGCATTACTTTCTTCGATCGCTCTGAATAGAACCGGCTATTTGCACAACCGACTCGACGGCCGAGCATTGGCGTTGCCCCCTATACCCACCCGAAGCTACAAGTTATGTCAGTTCTGGACATTACGCGGATACAATAGGAAAAAGCCGATTATGAGGAGTTCGAAGCTGAATAACAACTGTCTTTGTCCTTTGTTTCCCAGCGGTTGCAAAGCGGAATACACACCTCTTCATCAGAAGGGACAATGAGGATATCACCTGGACTGGGAAAGACACGTCCAGCTTCTCAGCGAATGACTAGATCCAGACAAGCTTCCGCGCCCACATATAAAAGAGCAAGCCACTGCGGGGGCAGAAATCGTCACAACCAGAGCAAGCATGTATTTACTCTCCTTATTGACAACTATCTGGATAGCGTACGCGGCCGCACAGAATCCAGGGCTCCTTGTCCCCACTCAACAAGGCAATGTCGTTGGAACACTCGTGGCGCCCACTGTTAGGCAATTCCTTGGCATACCATATGCGGTCGCTGGCCGGTGGGAGGCACCAGTGCTCCCTGCTCGGAGGTCTGCACCCCTTACGGCCGACAAGTTTGGTGATTCTTGTATACAGACCAACAGTCCAGCGGACCTCGAATTCCTGAAGCTGACAGCAAGTGTTGTCCCTAATGGCACGGAATCGGAAGACTGCATGAGCGTCAATGTCTGGGCTCCAAGCATTAACAGGAAACAGAAGACGGCCGTTATGATTTGGATCTATGGAGGCGCATTTATGTTCGGGACCGTACGTCATTTGTCCCCGCGTCACTCTCATCTCTAATACCCGAGCTTTCAGAGCAATCTCCCAACGTACGATGGTCGTTTCATCGTCCGGGACAACGACGACGTTACCGTTGTCACGTTTAATTACAGACTCAACATCTTTGGTCAACCTAATGCACCTCAACTCGTCAATGCAACGGCTTCCCAAAACTTTGGGCTGCTCGATATCGATGCCGCTGTGCAATGGGTGCATGACAACATTGCCAACTTCGGCGGGGACCCAGACCGAATTATATTGTTCGGTCAGAGCGCAGGCGGTGCAGCGGTAGACGCATACACATTTGCGCATCCGGATAGTACATTTGTTAAGGGTGAGCTCTCCGCAGTATACACTAAGCACCTTATTCATCTAGTTCATACCAGGCGTCATTGAGCACTCCGGCAGGCAAGCCTACGCTATCGTTCTATCCGTTGTTTATGCGATTGACCCTCAAAACCAGTGTCTCCGGAGGAACTAACCTCCTTGACAATCTTCCTATTAACCCCGTTTCTTGGACCAACGTTTCTAATGTTGTTGGGTGTGGCTTGAGTAAGTAGCCTTCTTTCCATGGGCCTTGCATCTAAGGACACCCGTAGTACCCGATGCTGGGCAGCTGGCGTGTATGAAGAAAGTTCCCGGTAGGACACTGGAGGATGCTGTAGTCAGCACAAACGGCGCCTTTGGATTGGTACAGGATAGTTCGTACTTTTGTCTTCTTCAGCCCCATGCTCCTTAACTTGACGTTTAGATATCACGAATTTCGGTGATGTTAACACTCGTGCTGCAAGCGGAAGGTTCCTCAAGGTCCCTCTCCTCGTCGGAAGTACGGCAAATGAAGGAGACATTTTCGCCGTCGGGGACGAACTCCTGTCACCCTTAGGATTTGCGCCGCCATTCCTCACGGAACTTACTGCCGACCTTCTGACTCAGGTATAGCGCCCATCCTCATTTGATGGTTCAACGAGCGGTGTTGATGAGACATGGGATTACAGATTGGCTTTACCTGCCCACAGGGCGTGACTGCACAGCATCGACTAGATGCTGGGGTTACCACCTGGAGATACCAATACCAAGGTGAGTACCTGTACTAGGTGTACTGGATTGCGGAAGTCTCAACGGTGGCAAATTTGTGACTTCCAGCTGTCTTCCGCGACATTTCCACTCGCCCAGACCTCCGCGCCTGGCATGCCTCGGAGCTCCCTATTGTCTTCGGTACATACAATCAAAGCACTGAAATAGCCAAAACACCGGTGGAGATCGCACTCTCGAGGTACATGCAAAGCGCCTGGGTAGCCTTTGCTAGAGACCCCCAGAATGGCCTAAGAAACTTCGGCTGGCCAACGTACGCTCCGACGACCAACAGTCTTATCCAGTTGGGCAACTTCTTCAACCAGAGTAGTGCAACGTTTGGGAGAGGTGCTGATATTGATTTTACATGTTCAAACATCACTACATTGCTTGCAATTTCGGCGGGAGTCGCTAGTTTACTGACACCGTGAGAGATTCCATATAGTGGTAGAGTCATACATTTTGAGGAAATCTAACCTAAAGAATACACGACCAATGTACTCGGAGATACCGGATGGAATACATAAAGCAGACAACAGATGACGATATGCGGTTAGAGTTCGAGAATGCGATTGACATTGTCGAAGAACTCCTTTTCTTCCTTGGATGCTAAAGGTGAAGTCTCAAATTTCTCGAAGCCGAGCATACGTCGCCCTTCAAGAGACTGGACGTCCGTAATGGACCCTCGACCAACACATTTTGATTCACCTTCACCGCCTGGGAAGTCACTGGGTGGTTCTATTTTAGTTTGAAAGGGTCAGACTCAAGCACAAGACTTACGGGGCAGGGAGACCAGCAATAAAGTTGTTACGTTGGTCACGCAGATAGTGGGCACTAGAAGGCGATCGGCTTATGTCGTCTATATAAAGAGGGCTCGCTCACTTGTGAAGAGTCAAAGGAACAGCGGGGATGTAAAAGACTGATGAGTCTCCGAGACCATTATGTTGACCCTCGACCGCATGGATGACGTCGCAATGCCCTAACACAAATTAGATCCATCTTGGCTTCTCTTGTATGACTCAGGTACTTACAGTAAACCTGGTCTCCGGGTTCAACTTTGGGGATGGAAACCATGGTCTTGTCCAACTGCAAATGAGGATGCGTCTTTTCGTTCAACTCCTGAGTCTTGCCAATGGTACTACCAGGGAAACGCGAACTATCGAGATCAAGTTCCCAATCCCCGAAGCCAAGAGAGTTAGAACGAGGGTTCTTAGGACGGAAGAAAGGCCGGAGGATCATGTATGACGAGGCTACAGAAAGGTTGGGGAAGATACGAAGGGTGCCCTCATCGGGTCCGGTGGACGAGAGGGCAGTCCACCCTTGCCATGGTCGGAAGATAGAGCAGGCATTGCTAGAGTATCATTAAGTTTTGTTGGAAAGGAATTGTGGCTGCCACTCACGATGTATGATAAAGATCATTTCGAGTACTAAGTCTAGGCGTGGCATCGAAGGGGTCATGCTCCCTCCAATTCCTTCCACCCTGCAAGATTTTGGCAAAAACAGTGCGGAAGCCCGAATCTTCCCATCGCTCGACGGAACCACCATCAACATGGGGCCCCAGGGTGAACTTTGCGTCTCCGGGCTGACGAATTCTCAGGCGGTCATAGTACGAAATTGGGAGGTTGAACTTGACCTGATCCGATATCGAGGTGTGCCACAGAGAGAGGAGGAACTTCTGGGTATTGATGAGGCCTGGGTGTGTTCGTGCAAGTGTCTGTCCGATAGAGTTATAGATCTCGAAAACTTGAATGTTGTCCTCTGGGAAACCTATGGACCAGCTCAGTCGCTAATTAAAAATATGACAGAAGGTGTGGCTTGCCCTTGATACGCCCAACATTGGCTGCCGCGTAGTCCCTGATTTGTTGTTTCCAACCGAGCGCTTCCTAAGTAACTAGAGTTGAGGCGAGGCAGTCGGCCAAGAGAAATAAACGAATGTATACCTCTCGTGGAATGCCACCAGTCACAAGTATGGTGCCAACCCTCTTGATTTCATTAATTTGGGCTTGACTGACACAACCCGACTTCACGTCATCGTAGCTGACTTTAGTAATCAACTGTAAATAGACGCACAAGTCAACGCGAGCCCACAACACTAAATACACTACCACACTTACCTTATTCCCTTTCTCCACGATTTCACCGACAGTGCCCTCGAGCTCGCTCAGGACCTGCCTCCAAGTCTCAACAAGTTCTTCTTTAAATATATCTTTCTTTAACGCTGAAAACCTGTCCGGCAGAGCCGTGGGCTCTTCGCCGGGAGTAAGTGTAGTGAAAATTGATGAGATGGAACCCTCTTCCTTAGGCCTGCGTTGAGTCGTTGCGACAGTTGCAAGCCGTCGCGAGAGCGCAGGTGAGGCACGACTGATGTGGTGGATAAGAGAGTACATGCAAAGGGAGCAGAAAGCAATTGTCAGGGATATTTGGTTACTTGGGGTCGGAGAAAGGACGTCGATAAGGAGCCTGTCATCTTATACCTATGAACATTGAATATTCATCCACGGTGAGAACTGCCGATTTAGATATGTCGGCATGATGCCAGGGCACGAGGCTGATCGATAACCCGTGGGGATAGACACAGACCCACAGGCTCCCACAGACCAATTCATCTATGCCCAAGGGAAGGCGGGGACTGACTCCTGTTGGCGTTAGTATCCCCGAGGTTTATCCGGAGATGTCACTAGTCGTATCCTATCCTCGAGAACCCAGAAGCTGCTAATCAAGTTAACCCTTCGAAGGTACTCCTTTGCTGCCTCTTTCACTTTGGGCTCGGTCATACATCCGAAGGCGGGGCCACAAGAGGTCTAATAAGTTTGTGCGAAGCTACGACAACAATAAAAGGAGTTTTGAGAGAGCCGGTTGAATCATTGTGGATCTGTGACCATCCAATAGTATATCGCCGAGGTTTTCCCGATAGGCTCCTTTTAAGACTTACCCAGGACGTAACTCAATTCAAGGGTATATATAAATTAATTGGATCAAATCATGACTCGGAAGGCAAAAACATTCAGAAATTCTGTGGTTCGTAAGCACGGCATCTCGTTGGAACTGGCTTCGATATCATAATTCGTGGCCACAGTAGCACCGCCAAGGTCTTTGGGTTTATATGTTAGGCGTCCTCTTTCTCACCGCATCGAAAACTCAATATAATCGAACCAATCGAACACTCTAAAAATCGAGCACAGATCGAACGACTCGCAATAGGATACAAGTTAATTAGTACAAATACTAAACACAGGGAGCCCCTGACAGGTAATTATTAACATGTAAACCAGAAAGAGAAGATGGGAGAGGTTATTACGAAGCTAACAATTGATTTTTTCTAAGCAGTAGGATAATGAATAAAATAGATGTACAGACTGTTCAATAATTAACATCTGATGATACTGTGTCTTAGCTTTATGCCGTAGCAGTTGGGACTACTACAGCAGTTTTGACATCACTAGGGAGAGCATCCCAGGTGGGGCAGAGCGAGTCCCAATCAGCTGCGGAGATTCGTGAGCGATTTCCATATCAGAAGAGAAGGTTACCTACAGCCAGCGGCAGCGCCCACAACTTCATCATCAGCCTCGGCGAAAACGAATGCAAGACCCCTGATTTATGGTGAGATTTTACAATCCCACGAGATAAGGAAGGGCGGACTCACTCGTGGAGATGGAAATCAATGTGGCTGGAAAGATGCTGTATCAGTAACTGAACTTGTGAGTCAGAGCACGTCCAAACTTACCAGTGCACAATCCAGGGTCCTGGGTTATCGGTGTTGAAGCGAAGGGAAACAAAATCGCCTACGGTTTCACCAACATTGACGACGTCACGACGAATAGGGTCCTCGAAATTATAGCCGTTTCCGTCGGCCGATTTGATGACGCTGAAAGTGTGCTGAAGGATAATTAGTCAGTCGATCGTCACATAGATCCAGTTGAGAACTCACGCCATGCAAGTGGAACGGGTGGGGTCCACCAATGAGGCCACTGGGCACATTGACCTGGACAGTCTTGTTCCTCTCAACAACAAAGACACTTCCATTAGGGAGGAGCTCTTGCGCCGTGCGAGCACCACTCATGATCTGGAGCAACACAGGGACAGTAGGAGGCCTGAAAATAACACCATTGATGCTGAAGAGGAATGCATCTGGATCGAAGTCGAGGGTGAGATTGAAAATGTAGTCAGCACCATCACCCTGAGGTAAACCAGGAGCGGCGGGGTTCAGCACGGGATGCAAGTTGGCCTCGCTGAGTTTGTTTTGGACGGACTGCCGAGTAGAAGTCGGGTCAGTAGAGGCAGCGCCGCTGTATCTAAGAATGGCGGAGTTGACTCCGTTGTCGAAAGTTGAGTTCAAGTTCCGATTACCGGAGTTAGGCAAGGCACGTATCCAATAGTTGTCGACGGTTTGATTCGCGTTGAGAACGACATCATAGCGTTGGCCTACCTTATCGTCAACGCGATGCGAGAAATAGCCTGGTCACTCGAACTTACCGGCCAAGAGCTGGATTGTGTTAACAGTGTAAGGCTGGACCCTCGTCCCCTCGACTTCAATGACAGTGAGATCGTGGCCATCAATGGAGAAGACGAAGTCGGGATCACAGGAGATGGACACCAAACGGAGGCGATAGCGCTTGCCCTGGTCGATACTGACAACCGCCAAAGCGGTGTTGGGGCCGCCTGGGTATCGCCCTTGTCCGTTGATCAAGGTGCTATCTGCAGCTGGGATACCGAAAATTGAAGGCGCAAGGGTATGGTACCTACACATGAGTCACATTAGGATACCAAACTACTCAAAAAAATGGTGCCAAGTTACCATTCTGACAAGGTGATGACTGTTTGGTCTAGGAGGACGCTTGGGTGTCAATAACACTGTTGTTGCCACCGATAAACTCACCATTGTCAACTATTTAAAGCGGAGTCAGAAAACGATGTTGAGGGTGCCACCGGATCACTTACCATCGTACAGGGACTTGAGCGGATCATTAGGGTCAGCCACAACCAGGACGCCGCGAACACCATCACAGTATTGCACCTCTGAAAAGTATATCATAAGGTGACGGGGTTAACTTGTGTCTCAAATGATGATACTCGCCATAGTGCGAATGGTACCAGTATGTACCAGAAGCATCAGCTGTGAAGCTGTATTGGAAGGAGTTACCGGGAGCAATTGGGCATTGGCTAACACCAATAGCGCCGTCCATATAGGTGGTTCCCTTCTGGAGGAT
Organism: Macrolepiota fuliginosa MF-IS2; assembly: GCA_015584085.1. NCBI lineage: Eukaryota > Fungi > Basidiomycota > Agaricomycetes > Agaricales > Agaricaceae > Macrolepiota > Macrolepiota fuliginosa. Next base: position 36,019 of record MU151261.1, read on the forward strand.
TCCATGCCAGTGCTTTTGTATGCGTCAGGGAAGATAGGGTCTTCACCGAGAAAGGTACATACCATACTCGCTCCACGGAGCTGGGTTGGGTCTGATAGCTGGTTGACAACGTTGAGGTTGAGTTGGTCGCCCTTCGAAAGAGTTAGCATTAGTAACACAAAGGAACGTCGGGTTTACAGAGCGGAAGTACCTTGTTCACCCAAATAACAGGTCCTGGGTTCATATTATTGACGAGCGACGCACTATGGTAGAAATGAGTAGGACGGCTAATACAACACCATGGGACATACACTCGAGTGAAACCATCAGGAGAGATATTGCTGTTGCCGATATAGAGCTGGGACGACGGGCCAAGTGTCGCAAAAGCGGTGGTGACCAAGGTCAAAAGAGACACGAACTGCGACTTCTGGAACATCTTTCCGGAGCCTGGAGACAGTGTACACGGAGAGAGAAAGTGTACAAGAGAGGAAGGAGAGGAAGGACGATGTAGAAAAACGATATACCAGGTCCGCATTTATAGGATTACCCAGAGGAACTCAGTAACGTCAAACTCCAAATTTCTCCCAAGCCGCAAAGTGACAGATACGGACGCCCAAATCAGTCATGCACCGCCACTTAACAAGTGAATTGCATGGGGTTGTGCGCACCGGGGGATATGTAATCTTTGCGGGAGCGATGATTGTTGAATAATGGAAGGCAGCATCTAGGAACGGCCATCTGGGAATGGCTATCTGGTTGCTATTTGCGGATCCCGGAATCGTAATAAGATAAAAATAGCAGTACCATGAATACGTGGGCGATCATCGATATTTTTGATTCCGAGCTACCTTCATGAGGTGGGGCTTAGACGATGGTGGTGAGCAGTTTATTGAAGGACATGCATACTAGCCCGATGTACTCGTAGTCATTTTGCCTGTGTATACTGATAGCACCTTCAGGGGCCTGGCCGCGTGTGATCTTCCTGATCAGGCCCGGATTTCAGAATCGTCTAATATCTCCAGTCGGTTCTCCATGAGAGCAGTTCAGGTTCGTTGTATGATGGAAACATACTACCTGAGGTCGTCTATGGTAGTCAGCAAAACTTGGTTTTGTCGTAGACAGTAACGTAAAAATGGGGACGTCGTCCGACAAGGAGAGGAGCTATTCGAGAGTATAGAAATGCCTGCTTTTCACGCCCATCTAGGAGAAATCAGTGTTTCGATATTAAATGTTACTGAGAGGATTCCAATTCAGTAAAAGATTGCAGTGCCCTTGGACTGAACGAGTACAGCGGTATTCGCTCCCTCTCTCCCGTAATGCCTGGCTACTGAGCACAGAGAAGATCATAGCATTTCTGGGGTTCAGCGAGGTACCATCTCCTCTCACACTAGCGCTTCATCATCATGGGGACATTAGCGTCGCTTGCGACCGCACTGAGGTGAATAAGTAATCTTGAAGGAGCGGGAGCCAACACAGCACTCAATCGGGAAATTATCGCAGCAACCGTCGCTTGGATATAAGAGGTATTTTGCGGCTATAGCAGAGCTGACGTTGAACATAGGACATCGTAGGAATATTTCCCTGCGTCGCTATGGAATCATAGTGCAATGGAGCTAGAGTCGTTGCGCGCACCACCATGTCGCTGTCGCCGTCTTATTGATGATACGATATCAGTTCTGAACGCGATTCGTCAGTCGTAAGGAACAGTGGAGCTCGCGTATAGACACAACAAGTAGCACTGGTTTTCAGCCCAGCGTTTCAGGGCGGACCCGAGTCCTTATCAAAATTTGAATGTCTTCAATGAATATGGTGCTCAATTCGTACCAACATGGGGCAAAAATCCTTTTGGTGATTAAAAGAAATGTAGCTTGCGGGGCTGGCAGGGGTGATTGTGTACGCGGTACATATCATCGTGACTCAGAATCGTTTGAACTTCGCGGTCGCGGAAACGGTGGCTAATTCAGACCGTAATATCAAAGTCATCATGCCGGGGGTGTACCCTGTTCGTTCGGCGTGACATCCAAGAGGTCGGGACTCTAGGGAAGCTTAACTGATCAAGGCCGATTTTTTCAAGGTCAAGAAGTGACTACTCACTTACTTTTGATCTGTAGCGGCAGGAACTGTCTTTTTCCTGTACTCCAATGATATCTCAGTAGCCGCTGCTAACCACCTATCGCTAAGGTTAGAAACTGAGTAACCTGCTTCTCTACCATCACTTACTGGCAGGATCAGTTGTGGGTCATTACCGATGTCTAGAGACAACCTTAGCCGCATTTTATGGATCAGTTGGGCTATGATTTCCGATTTCGCAGGTTGGATGGGTCTAGGCGGCAAACTTCGCTAACATGATTTCTTTTACTCGACCCAACCAACCAAGTACAATAGGACAGTCTAAGGCACCGTTGATGCATCATGCATCATGACGCACCTACCATAAACAGCCCCCGCAAAGTGCGGATGACTGACCTCGCTATCAATTTGTTCCTGGACAATGAAGCGACCTCGGTGTAGTCGAGCGTTGGGGTGGTTTCAGGTTACGTTATAAATAATGGGGTAGCTGCGTCGCTAAAAAGAACTGCAGGGGCACGGAAGGGTAGCTGCCTACTGGGGTGAACATTCCCCACTTAGTATTGGACTCTTGCAGCGAAGATCCTGGAGTGGGTCGTGTCGATAAACTGAAACTTGGGGGGGCCTACTGCGGGGTTTCAGGAGGCATAGGCCGCAGATGAACAGGGCTTCGTCGTGAAGACCGACGTGCAGCGAGTGAAGATTCAGATTGGTCCCCAGTCAAAGCGAAGAGATGCATGAGAGCAGCATCCTGCCGAGTCTCGAGCTTCATGGGCAATCAGGAAACCCTTGAGTAAAGCGTGTGGTCCTCAAGCCGAAAGTCGATACTAGTTGTCGGTCGAGAGAGCGTGGCGTAGTCATGCGGCTGCACGAGGAAATGGCGCATTGACCACGCTTTGACTTTGTTATTTGCGTTTATCTCTCTGCAATCAGATCGTTCCATTTGACCAGCGACACTTTCTCCTAGTACGAACCCGTACATCACCTCGACGAGTGCCATGTCAAAAAAAAGAGGCGCCCAACGTTTCTAACGAGATTGCTCTGTGGCTTAGCGATCTAAAAGGGTGTAAGAAGGGGAGTTCAAATCCAGTGGGATTTCTCTCAAGGATAAAAAAACACACCTCGGCTCGGCGCCATGTCGGGGATATTTTCACAGTCTTCTGCGTGAGAGTCGGGTGGCCGGGAATTTAGTAGGAGAACGTTACAAGGGGATAGATCCTCGCAGCTGTAAGGGCGGATGGTGGCTGGCCCATTTCCAGAAACTTTTGGACCACGTACCTTTAGAGGAAGCTGATCGGATGTGAGCGAGTCCTACTGCAGTATGACTTAGGCCGTCGTTCATACAGGACGTATTAAAAACCTGACTTGTGGAGGTTTGACGGTCGATTGGATAGTGAAAACGTCAGGATGATGCTGCGCCGAACTCAAGGCAGCAGACCAACCAGAAGAAGACAAGGCTATAAATAAGAAGAGTTCGTGATGGCAATTTGCAAAGCGCAGAGTCATCTCGCGTGAGAAATGTAGGGCCAAAGACGGATCATGCTTCATCTCTTCTTCAAATTAGACCACCTTCTGACTCCTCCTGGGTATATCTACTCCCAGTATGACCTCCTCACCACATCCATATCCAAGGAACATCCACATCCGCGTAGACGCCTCAGAGGTGAATTCTACAAGCTCTCTCATGGGCATAGACGCAATCACACAGCCAGCAACTGAGGAGCGGACGGCTTTACTGGATAGCTCGTCGGGGAGGAGGGCAAACTACAGTGGCGCGAGCACACCTACTCCCAGTAAGTATAGACTTGCATTTGGTTTCTATCCGCATTTGTTCTCAAGACGCCAGTGATTTGGCTTGGCTTCTTCCTTTTCCGAACATACCAATGTAAAGGTTATTGACAAGCGCTCCCGCAGGATTTGACTCTGGGAAGGATGCGTCGGTGCTTGCGAAGCGTGTCAGATACTACATACCTTCTCTCGCATGGATCCCAAACTACTCCCTGAATCTGTAAGCTTGTTGTTTATCTCATCCATGCCACACCATATCCTAACACCACGATACCTTACAGGATCGGAGGCGATGTCCTTGCTGGTCTCACCGTGGCATCGATGCTTATTCCCCAGTCGGTCAGCTATGCAACTTCCCTCGCGAAGATTAGTCCAGTCACAGGCTTGGTGCGTACGGCCGGACCTTCGAATGCTCGGTTCTTGTTTAGGTTTTGCGTGACTGACTGAATGCTCAATCTTTGTCCACCAGATTTCCGCCTCCATTCCGGGCATCGTATATGCTCTCCTGGGGACATCAAGACAGCTCAATGTAGCACCTGAGGCCGCGACTAGTCTTCTCCTGGGTCAAGCCATCGCAGATGTTCTCCACGACTATGAGGATCTTCCTTCAGCTGACCTGAACATGTTGGGGCTGACTGTTTCAACAGCTATAACGCTACAGGTAAGCGCTGTTCCAATTAGCTGAACGGGTTGCTGAGCCCGGCATCATTTTAGGTTGGCTTGCTCGACTTTATTCTTGGATTCTTCCGCCTGGGATTCATTGATGTCGTACTTAGCCGGGCACTATTGCGTGGATTCATAACCGCTGTCGCCATCGTTATCATGGTGTGCGTATCGGCTCTGTTAGGTCTTTGGGATAGTGCTGATGCCCCCTCTAGTGAACAACTCATTCCGATGTTGGGGCTGTCGCAGCTCGTACACCAGTTGGATCCTGAGACAACATTGGACAAGATTTTCTTCCTTTGCGAGTATACGTGGACGCATTACAACAAGCTGACGACGCTGGTCAGCTTTGGGTCGCTGTTTACTTTAATTGCAGTTCGGTCCATCAAGAACCAATTCAAAAGGTATTGGTTCATCTACCGGATACCAGAGGTACTAGTTATTGTTATCCTGTCCACTGGTACGTTGACAAATAATACTTCTCGTGATCTATCTAAAATTATACTTCAGTTATATCCTCCCATTACAAGTGGAATAAGATGGGTCTAGACATTCTTGGTTCTGTATCAGTCACAACAGGAGAATCATTCATTGTCTTTCCCTTCAACAAGACCATCCTCAAATATGCTCACCGCACCACGTCTACTGCTATGTAAGCAGCCTTTTGCCCTTGCAAATGCGAAGCTTATATGTCCCCAGTATCATCTCTGTCGCAGGTTTCCTCGACAGCATTGTTGCCGCGAAGCAAAACGCAGCTCGTTTTGGTTACTCCATCAGTCCTAATCGTGAATTAGTAGCCCTGGGCATGGCTAACGTCGCTGGTGCATTTATTCCTGGAACTCTCCCTGCGTTTGGTTCCATAACGCGTTCGCGTATTAACGGAGACGTCGGAGGGCGTACTCAGATGGCGTCACTTGTCTGTTCCGGAGTCGTGCTGCTTGCTACATTCTTCTTGCTCCCATGGATGTATTACTTGCCGAAATGTGTGCTTGCTGCGGTGTGCGTGTATCTTTTCCAACGTCACTGGACGCTGTGCTAATTGACTTGCATAGGATCGCGCTGGTTGTGTTCTCTCTCCTTGCAGAGACCCCTCATGATGTCATCTACTATTGGAGGTTGGTACCTCTCGGGATTCTCTGATACGTGAGTATACTGATCTAATGTGATCAGGATGGGCGCTTGGATTGACCTCGCTCTCATGTCCCTTACATTCTTTTGTTCGATCGTCTACAACGTTGAAGTTGGCATCGTCGTCAGCTTGCTCATCTCGCTATTGCTCCTTGTCCACCGCTCTTCCAAGACCCGGATGACGATTCTGGTCAGTCTTCTTCCATGAAACGGCACAATATCCTAACCTGTCATGCGTAGGGCCGAGTTCCTGGGACCGATCGATGGAAGCCTGTGAATGAAGATCCTGAGGCTGAGGAGGATGTTCCTGGAGCTCTCGTTGTCCGCATTCGGGAGAATTTGGATTTCGCCAACACGGCTCAGCTTAAGGGTGCGTCCATTTCATATGAAAGCCCGGAATTCACTTTGATGTATTGATAGAACGTTTGCGCCGTCTCGAGTTGTACGGCCACCAGAAGACCCATCCTTCTGAAGCACCACGAAGACAGGAAACGAATGTCATTGTTTTCCACATGGCTGATGTTGACAAGTGTGACGCTTCGTGAGTCTTGTATTGCAATGCGCTGCAATTTGGCTTGCTTACCATGAGTATAGTGCAATGCAGATCTTCTATGAACTCCTCGAGGAGTACAAGGTATGCTACCTTCGCGCTTGTGTATAGTAAACGAACGTTCACGTTTCAATCAAAGTCTCGGGGAGTCGACCTGTTCATCACCCATCTCAAGAACAATCCGCAGCAACAATTTATGCAAGCTGGCGTTTGGGACCTCCTTGGAGCCGATGCCTTCAGGCAGACCGTTGCTGACGCGATTTCTATCGTCGAATCTTCTAACCGATGATAGAGTTTCATTCAGTTATCAGAATCATAGAATATTCCACTGGATTTACCTTGCTTTCATATACTCATCATATTCCCGTTTTCAATTCTCTGACATTTAGGGGATTCTCCCCGGCCCCCGCACGACATTTACCCTGCACTGTATTACCAGCGATTATGCCTTTCCCAATATTCAATCTGTCCTGAGCACTTCTGGAATTGTCTCATTTGCTATGCAACAGCTTGCACAGGTGGACCGCTAATGCTAGTTTGGGCGGGTGGAGACTAATCGCATAGGTGTCCAGTAGAACGGCAACGGGTTCCGGCTTTGCTCAAGTGAACGCCAAACGCCCAGCAGCTTGTCCACACCGTGAGGGAATTATACCAAGACGACGGTGATATCCACTCGGATGAGGGTCAACAAGAAAATCCCATGAGGTGAGGAGAAGAGCGTGGATGTCATATGGAGGTGGGTCGATGATGTAAAGGGTTTTGTTCTCGGAAGGTTCTCCAACAGCCGCGCATCTAGCGGGTCCGTCGCCTTAACCGTATTCAAGCGGGAGCGTTAGTACCAATGCGAAGCATCGTTTATCGCCACATTCCTCTATCCACAGGGGGGGAGATCCGACCAAGCCACGCCGCATGTGGGACACGGAGGATTCGAGGCGAACACCCCCAAGCCCTCACCAAGCTCACAATCGTCACGACACTGCACTGGACACGCCGTCAGCGAGGCACATACAGTTCCTCGTGGCAAAGTCCCATATCACGCGCTACCATTAACTACCTGCGTCGATTCAGGTCCAACCATATTGCAGTATGCCCAGAGTCATCGGGCACGAATCGGACAATTTCAAATACTCGACGCCTCCCCGTCTTTATCACCACCTGGATTACGGAAAAAATGAAGCACACATCACTGCGAGCCTATCCGGGTTGTGATTGTGTCGCACCCCCGAAGCCTCTGAAACCCCCAAAGGACTGTGAAGTGGGGTGGGAACCGAGAACAGAATTTGCTAATAGTATGTTAGGTATTATAAGATTATCCAGGATCATAGGTGTTAATGTCAATCCGAGTCCTCGTCATCAGAATAAGATGAAAGTGAGTGAAGAGCAGGCCATATCTGGGGCAGCGTTTTCTGAAGAACATATGCGAAGTCATTGCCCTCTTTTAACACGACCGCAACTGAGTTGGCATCATTTCCAGGTAAGAAAAACCCGTCCTCGTCAGGTTTGTTAGAGTCCTATGAAACACAATAGATCAGACGAGCGTCACAGGCAGTTGAATAACTCTGGCTCACGAATGGTTTCAGGCCGGGATGTTGCTTTGCTACCTCGGAAAGAAGTGTTTGGTCCAGCTCCGAAATACTCTGGGTCCGAAATAGGGAAGACGGTCGCTGTTGTACGAACATGAGAGAGAGTAATTAAAGACCAGAAAATCGAAATCACCAGTTGACACAAGCGACTCGGGAGGGAATCCAAGTAGTCCTCACCACCCCTAACCGTGAAGGGCAGGGAATTAAAGTCAAACCTACGAAGCACATCTAGTAACTCGTCATCGAGTTCAGAATGCGCCAATAGCATGGATAAAAGCTCGAAAAGGAACTCGCGAAAGTCAGATAATGCTTCTCGTGCATTTTTCCAGTTGGCTGAAGCACTCTGGGACGGCCAACTAAGCACTGTTTTCAGCAATCTAGAGATCTCCGCGTTGCCCTCCACGCGTTCCCAGGTCAGGGCAAGTCCTGCAGTGGTCCCAAGCCTCTGTAGCCCAGGTAACACGAAATCTCGGAGTCTAGCAGCCACGGTGACGCCGTCCGCGGTTACGAGTTTTCCAATGAAGAAACGCCCGGCGCGATTTCGATCAGTCAAGTAGTCGAGGAAGGTTGCGTGAAAGAAGTGCAAAGGCGCCTCGGCGGCATCAGAAGGCTCGGGAATACGGATGGCGGAGTGGAGTCGACGCATTGCAACATAGAATTTGGCACGAGAGATGCCTAACAAGTTGCATATTGGCTGCACCGCCAATCGGTCATATACAGTGCGAAAGGTAGAGGCCACGAGGACCTGACGAGTGATATACCATTCGTCAGAAGGTATCTCAGAGAGGATGAGTGTGTAGAATAGGTCAAGGTCATGCATCGGGCTCTGTGAACCAGTGATGCGTGAGCCCTCGAGAAATATAAGAACTTGGTCAAAGCGTCGATCAGGATTGCGGGTTTTGGGATCATCAATGTATCGGAGGAGGGTATCGCCAACACGAACAGTCCAGACGTCTTCTCGACAATCTGCTTGACACCGACTTCGGGTGGCCAAGAGCCGCCAGCGTCTTCCTCAACACATTCTCCATATCGCTCGTGGATCTCCTTGAAACGCCCACGAATGAACGTCTCCGTGTCGCTCCTAGATTCATCCGAGTCAATTGGAAGAAACTCTCACCAGCATTGGATCGCATAGTCAGGACGAGCGAAAATCCGTTTGAGGTGTGACTCTGGTCGGCTACAAACCATCCAAATGACAGGGAGGGAGGTATTGGAACGGAGATGGTTTATGAGTTCAATGATCTCGAGCTGGTTGTCTTCGTTGTCACATTCATCCAAGCCATCTAGGATAATGACACGCCTCCGCTCGTGTGATAGTGACGAGAGGGGTTCAACAATCAACTTCCTGAACTGGATGCGCGGGGTCTTCGTTAGGAGGTCGGGCTCTGCGGCGAGCTTCGCGCCCACAATAGCCTGGTAACCGGGGAAGCGAACGGCAAGCTGGTATGCGAGGGTGATGAAGACTTGGGCATATTTGTTTCGTTTGTTGGGCCTGGAAAAGAAGTAGACGGCACCGAGAATGCCGTTCTCGAGAGCATATTCGGCGACGGTCTGAGCTACGGCGGATTTGCCAACACCAGCAGGTCCATTCAGCCATAGAAAGTCCCAGTTGCGAACGTCGCTGAGGAACCACTCATGAATCTTAGTTTGAAGCTTGACGCGGGTGCCGAGGTAACACGAGGGTTGTGGCCAACGAGCAGAGGAATCAAGGTCAGCGCCTCGCGTCATCTCTTTGCAGAGGACGTCAAGAACTACGATAATGGGTAAATGGGTTAGCTTTCACTGTGTTATATCGAGGACATGATCCACATACCAGTCTTTTGCTGACTCAGGGTGTTTTTGATGTGAATGATGCGAGATCGATCTATCATGGTGGGCTGGTTGATCACGACGTTACTGGCGTTCGTGAAGATACCAGCACTCGACTCCATTACAATCCCTGATGGTCCTGATCGTTCGTCAGCGTTGACCGGGCGACTATCCACACGAGGCTCTGCACTGGAATGCCTGTCCATAGACTGCACGCCTCTCTTCGAATCACATTCCAGCAGGCTGGACCTCTCTTGTTGGTCGGAGCCTGTTGCTGGCTTGGCGGCGGGCGTGCCGTCTACCAGAGCACCTGGTCAGTAGAATAAACGCATATAGGAATATGGCAGCGTCCTCACGAGGTTTTGCGGGCAGACTATGTTTGGCAGTCTCGCCATGTGCACCGCTCGACCATACGACAGTCGAATATTGCGGTGGTTGGTCCACATTCTGTAAGGGCTGCTTCGCACTGGCACCGGGATTTGTATCTCCCGATTCTTCTCCTTTGAATGAGGGCTGAATTTTTACGCCGGAGGATTGCCTATCACCGGGCCCAGCCTGCGAGCCAGCTTCCCTGATCGGTGTAGCATTAGCGAAGGACTCTGTCAAAGTCCTTGATGAAATGAATAAACTTTCGATAGAATGTGGTAGCGAGCATATCAGCCGGTCGAGGAGACGGAGCATGACCGTGCCTTGGCTGCCACTCTTGGAGGAGTGTGCAAGATGTGACTCTTGGTCCGCTGGGAAGCATATAAACCGTCTGAAGTAAGGTTGTGTCAAGCATTGCTTAGTGGACAAAGTCATGCATGCAGAACGTTGCAATGATGTTACAGGCTTCTGGATTGTGACATCTAGCGCTTGGTTATTTATATCTTGCTGCTCTAATTAATAGCCGTATAGTGAACACGTTGTACAACTCCCCGTCGATGCATGTTACGGCGCTAGACGGTTTCGATCGTCTGCGCTGGATGGAAGACAAGGACGTTGTACTCGGAGGTGGATAAAAGAACAGCGCTGGTGAGTGGGCGGTCTATACTATTCTTTCGCTACGAAGCTCGGAACAGTTTGTATCATTTTTCATTGCTTCCCAGCCAACTGTAGTTGCTGAATGCAGTAATCACTTGCACCCTCATTCCCCTACCAGAAATAACTATTGATTATGGCACACCTGGCCATGTCTGCTACTTGGCACGTTTGTTGCCTTCCTGCTGATAGTCCAAGCACCATACACCGGCAATTCTCTCTTGGACCTCCATTGCATCGAACGTACTATCCCCTCAACACTGCACGATATATATCACTGGGCCGGCGAACAAATAAGACTGCTGTTTTATTAAAATATCATCGCAAACCCTTTACCATATATAACATAATATACCATATATAGGGAGAGATTTTTATCAACATTCAAAAAGGATTCAATATAACACATGTATTATTTGTCTACCAGCCCAGTGTATACGCCATGCACGAGGCACACGCGGCCCACCTCCACAAAGGTCTAACCCTAACTCGTATGCTCAGTAAACGTACTGCCCTTCAAGATCATCTTCTCGTTCACCGCCAACCGTCTATATTCAACATACGAATTTAGACAACCCAAGCTGTTGGGTACAATGTTAGGTCATAGTATTGCGGTGGGAATTTGGTTGTTTTCCGATTCTGGTACTCATTATATGGTGTCAGAGCAGTCAACTCGCATTTCCTTCGTTGTCATTCCTGCCTGAAGGCTCCATAGATCCTCGGCAACTGGGTCCTGGCGCCAACAGTAGGATATCTGACCGCAACTAGACGCACGGTGCACATTAATAGCCTCCGGTATTTGCCTGGGCTCATTATTCAGCAACTGCGCCATGGGATGCCTCAAGTTACACACCAGCTCCACTGAATTTGCGCAGGTGACCAGCGTTTCCAGATAAGATG
>MU151262.1:0-50963 GCA_015584085.1 Macrolepiota fuliginosa MF-IS2
TATCAAACCACTCAGCCTCCTGTTGTTCAATGTTCATGTCCAATGGCAAGACATTGTCCTCATTGAGTAGATCCATGAGTGTAGGAGCCAAGTACTGTTGACTGACATGCCCAGTATCCAGGTTGAATGATTTTGGGGACATGAACACAAGCCCAATGATCATACCTTCCCTCTGGGTTATCAAAGCTGTTGGTATAAAAGTCATAGAGCTTTGTACACTTGATGAGACTTTTAGGGCTCATGGAGCCTCTCCAGGCTGCATTAAACCAGCCAAGGCATGATACCATTCTCTCATCACATACCCCCAATGGAGAAATAGAGAATATTTTGACCACAATTCACTAGAATATCAAATCTGTCAACAAGGAGTTTCAGAAAATAAACATGACTCGTCATCTCGAAAACAATAGCCCAGGTCCCACAAGTCCCACCTGGACCAATCACAGGTGGCTGATTACGCCCACCGGCCGAGAAGAGCCATAAGACCACATCCGAGACACATTGACCCAAGAGCATATGCAAGCTTGGCGTTGGAACTTTCCATCATTTCCCTATTGAACAAAAACTCGTGCGCGAGTAGCTGCATACAAGGAGAGGGGGGGGAAAGAAGAGTAGAGCCAAGGTCAGTTTGATGATCCGGGTGAGGAATATCCAGACGTACCTCGACAAGACCAGTGTATATGAGTATCCCGGAGCTGAGAGAGTCCAGGACCCCACTAACGATGCTTGCGGTAGTGCTGTCTGGGTTGTAAAGGGTACGTACACCCAGCCCGACTGCGATTCCAATTGGCGTGGTCAGTCCGTAGAGGACTGCGCCGGCAAATGGGACCCAGTTGTAGCGGGAGGGGAGCTCCATATGTGCCAGCCGAGTGCCGATACCGAGACCCTCGAATGTTTCTACCCAGTACAGATCGTGAGGCTGGCATAGGCGAGGGATTAAGGGCTGCTTACGGTGGAAGCAAAGGACAACGAAGAGAATCTTGAAATTCTCATCGACGGCTAACGTGAGCCCGATCAAGATACTATTGACACGTTGTAAACGTTATCAAGTCGTGAGTGACACGCAGCACGCACCTATGCAACGCAACACCAAATTCGAGAATAGCTACACCAATGATTTGTGCCATTGCTTGGTCTGCAAATGCATTTCCCTGATGATGATGATGGTCATGATCGTGGCCATGACCGGCAGCGGCACCATCTATTCCAACACCCTCAGCGTCCGCAATACTCGCCACCTCGTCCTTCGTAGTTCGTTTCACCGTCCCTACGAGGTTCCCCTCAGGTCCATGAGCAGCATGTCCACCATACGCATGTCCATGAGCGTCTGCCAAATATAGAATAGGAAGTTTGTGATGAGCACAATGCGGGAGAGGGGATCATTAAAAGGAGAACGGGATAGAACACAAGGTGCATGACACACTGCACCCTGCGTGAGAGACAGGGAAGCACAACCGGCAACTCACCGTGGTGTTTCCCAATCTTGGCAAGTTTTGCCGTACCCCATCGGAAGGCGATAAGCTCGACAATGAAGATTGCAAATATGCTAAAAAGGCACAATGCAAGTGCGTAGGGCTACGAAACAGGGGCATATGTGAGCGATAATCAGATAGGATGCAAGAGGGCGCATACGTATGTTTTCCACGCGTCTGAAAGGCAATCGGAGCCGAGGGCGTCGAGTGCGGGAGAGAGTAGGTGAATAAACCCAGTGGCAATCTGTCATTTCATCAATCAAACTCTGTTCTTTGAGAATATTCGGAGCCGTACTCACAATGACGCCTGAGCCAAAGTACTTAGCAAAACTGAGCACCCAGACAAGAAAAATTGTGAGCCAGAGGTCGATTTGCAATCTAAGATAATAAAAAAACGCACTCAAAAATTGCTTTTGGTACGTGCAACCACGTTGAGCGTTTCGCCATCACCGGAAAAAATGCACCAAATGATGAACCAATGAGAATAATGAAGACCGAAGCAACACGCAGTCCAAAGAACGAGTCGGCCCCGCCGCCCGTACCGCAATTGGTGTCACCTGCAGCGAAGACGTGATCATTGGTATTGTTGTGTACGAGAGCGGTTGCGGCCGCTGTGATAGCGGAAAGGGACATGGACATCGTGGCGATGGGCAGAGATAGTAGGAGGGAGATTATAAGGAAGGGGGAAGGCTGGGCAGGGTGCAATGACTGTGAAGGTACTCCTTCCCTCAAGAGTCCTGTCCGATCACGTGAGGAGTACCACCCCAGTCGTCGCTTGCAAAGATAATATCACAAATTAGCCAACTAGCTGTTGCTTTCGGAATTCTCGTACTCTTTCTATTGCCTCTTCAGAACCCTCGTTCGTATTCTGTCCTAGCTTGTGTTGACGTCACTGACTGTGCCTCCGATGATGGCTGGTCTACAACACCTGGAGCCCTAGGTTCAGGTGGCGGTTTGTGCCCCTCGGATTGGAAGAACAAATCAGATCGGACAGAACAAAGATCGGTGTGGTGTATTTCCGCCTGGGACTGACTGTGTGAAGGTACTGCGGACATGGACACGACCCGTTGAGGTTTCATCAATATTGATGTATCTTCTAATAGAGCAGCGAACAGCCCGGAGTTGGTTTTTCCCTAACGAGTACATTTCATCTTGGTTTTGGACAATATACACCACACTATTTCAGAACGTGAGTAAAGCATCCATGGCGGCGGTAATGTTGTTGATCGGCGGTCCGGCAGGAACGGCACCATTAATTCCGTCAATCTCTGAGCTTCTCTGACATCTGCAGAGACAGGATGGAAAGTGTGCAAATGGCAAGGTGGCGGATAGTATAACTGTATGCGACACCCACGGAAGTACTGGGGGACACGGTCTAATTTCGCTGATGGGATTGCAGGTGTGGTCCCACTCATGATAGATCATCTTTGTCAGGCTTTGGTCGTAACATTAGATAGCGGGTAATACATGGAGAAGGTATACGGAGCCTACCGAAACATATTGGGCGAAAGCCTGTGAGGGCTTCCCTGCCAAACAGGCAGTGGACAGAAGCTTCGGCCGCGATGGGCGGGTGGGTCCATCGCGAAAAGAGACAAGTCTCGGCTGTCGCGGTACTACCTGCACCGGCTGGAGGATGGTGCGTCTGGGAGCGGAGGGCGGGGAAAAATAAAGCGGCAGGCGGGCGGCGGCGGCAGATACATCGAGGTGGCGAGGAGAGCGCCGTACCTAATGTGACTGTGACTTCGCCCCACCCACCAAGACCGCGCTCTGCTGCCGTCACTCGTTCCTCGCTAATGGCAGACTTTTAAGGTGTCACCGTGTCATGCTTCTGCCCATTTTGCCTATGATCGGAGAAGGTACTCGGCGTGCCCCAGATATGCCGTAGTCTGGTGACCACAAGCCAGTAGATGATCAGAGCAACAGACTAAACATGTCACTTCGAGTGTTCACGGTGCTCTCGTTTTTTGGCGCTGATTATGGTACATTGGAGTGGTTTGTTTGAGCAAGCAAACAACAAGTATCAATTAGCATAGACAAGTCTACAAGCGGTTTATATTAATTATCACTCAGAATATAGTCAACGTGGTGTCTCTGGCTGTGGCCAGCTGTAGCCTTTACTCACCACTGGTAATCCCTTGTTAATGATAGTCTTCCGGGCATCCTGCAGCTTCTTATCATCCGTCATTGGTAGTATAGAGTACATTAGACAAAACATCAAACACATTGTGAGAATGCAATATGTGCGGATCGGTCTATACTGGTTCTTGCTCATTGGATTCCAGTTATATGAAGGCACCAGGAATATGAGATAGACCATTACTTTACAAACCAGGCATTTCTACCAACATAATGACTTACGTCCCACACCAGTTGTGCAAGGTTTCACTATGCTTCTATGGGCAGAGGTGGTTGATCTCAGTCACGCAGTAAGGAGGTTGTGATCATGAAGAAGTCACATTGGGTGCTTCTAACCTCTACCAGGTGTCCAAGTTTTCATAAGCTCTCATGATAGTAGTCTGGATACAGCAACTTGCATCATAGTGGCGTCATGAGCACGTTGGTGTCCAGTCCCCACCAACCACTCAAGTTATAGGCTACCACCGTCCGCCGATTTAAAACTCTACGCACCGAAGAAGGCCGCATACGCCCGAGGTTGTCCTCCCTCTAGGATATTAGAACATCCCCCCCTATATATGTATTTCCACGAAAGCAGGAGTAAACGCCGTTAGGAAGAGTGGCACAATGTGAAAGAAACGACACCAGGATCAATTTGGCGCATTTCAACGGGGTTTCGTGGCTTGCGATTCGCTCGCGAACCTCTTTGGGGGCTTGTGGAATGCGCGAACTCCTAAATGAGTAATCACGATACTATGGCAATTGGTGTTAACCAGCCTGCCTCAGCATTGGCGTCACTCAGCGCGAGTTCTTCCTGCCGATCAGAATGACCAGATCTTAGGTGAACTAAGCAATAAGATTTCCTTCTACTGCAACAGGGTGAAGTTTTCCTTGTCTGACATGCATATCCTCTGTCTACAGCCCCTCGTCAGGCTAAGGAAGCGAGGGGGTGTTCTCTGTAAAGTACTCATGGGAGTCGGCGTTCATAACAGCATGGGAAGGGTT
This sequence comes from Macrolepiota fuliginosa MF-IS2, assembly GCA_015584085.1. Taxonomy (NCBI): domain Eukaryota; kingdom Fungi; phylum Basidiomycota; class Agaricomycetes; order Agaricales; family Agaricaceae; genus Macrolepiota; species Macrolepiota fuliginosa. The sequence goes on from MU151262.1 coordinate 4,593, forward strand.
GCTGACAGCCAAGCTCTTGGCGGCGGTTTGGCCATAGACGTAGTCCTGAGAGCCGCCGTTCTTGGTGAAATGGGAAGATTCATGGATGATGGTTCCAGCCTTATATCGAGGTTAGTAACAGGAAACGGTGGAAGAGTAAGCAAAAAAGTACCCTGGAATCTTTCCCAGTCAATGGGGCGTTCCAAAAAGCACCACAGAGGTAGATATGACCGAAACTGTTGATAGAATGGTTAGTTCGATGGCCTGCGGGTGGGACATGCAAATTTCACGTACTCGGTTGGGTAGACATAAGCATACGTACCGACATCATTGCAGGAGCAGTCATAAGTAAAGGTAGAGAAAGTACTGGAGCCGATTGCAGCGAAATGGGAGAGGACAGTGCTTCGACGGGTGTCAACATAGGTACCGAACCATATTGTATAGCGGGGAGTTCCAGTGGTTGTAGCGTTGATGTAGGAATAAGCACTGGTAGCGTATGCTTCCGCAGCACCGATCACAGAATCGATTGCGCTCTGTTGTAGGGCAGTACAATTAACGAAGTGAGGGCGCTTGGCTGTGTTATACTTGTCGGTGGTGCGGTGGACGGTAAAATTTCCAGAGACGCGCGCCTGGTGCACAGTGTATGCATCGGCATGGAGTATGAGAATGCTATTTTCTTCGACAATGTAGAAGCTGTTATCAGCCACAAATTTATATGTGCCGGCACCGGAAGTGGCGAAGTTGTAAGCTTTAGCCACTGTCCGAACGTCAGGTTGACGATTGTGAGATAAAGTAAACGGGCCTTACGGTCATGGCTGACTTCGATAGACTGGCCAGGGGCAAGAGTAGCGTACGCGCCTGCCTTGGCAGCGACCTCAGGGACATACTTGACTTTGATCCCAGTGAAGGAAGGGCGAGATCCCCTGGCACCGACGATGGAGAACTTGTTCGCAGGAAGCTCAGAGAGGACTCCACGGGGGTCCCTCAAAACTTTCAGAGTCTCGTCGCCACTGTTGGTGAGGATGGCCATGAATCTGAGGTCCTCGACTGTGTCAACCGTGACGGGGCCTATGGGTTTGTCCACTCAGTTATAAAGACATTTTTCGCACGCACTCAACATACCGGTAACTTTCAAGGAGAGGGAAGGCCGGGCGGCAACAAATCTAAGAGCTAACGCGATGGTTGTGAGAAGAACAACAGTAGAAGAGAGCATATTTGGTGAACCCAGAGAGATATAGGTCCCCCAAGCTGGTCGTCTGAGGCGGCATTTATACTAGTTAAAGTCCTGGTCGAGTTGGTGCTCGACTACTCGTGTGACGGCGCTGACAGATGCAGAAGCCGTCGTACTAAAATTGTAATATATTCCATGCCCGCAATTTCTTGTACCGTTAACGCAATCGCAAAGCCATTGTAACCTGCGATAGTCGTGAATGGATGTCGAAGTGCTTGATTGAATACAGGAATTGACTGTATCCTGCCAGGTCAGTTCGGTTGCAGTGCGAGGAAGCACCTGGAAACACCGTCATTCTGTGGCGCTTGAAGCTGTATGGTAGACACCCAACGTATTATAGGTCACCTGGGTTCGTGGAAATAAAAGAAGCGGCATGATGATTTGCACTCAGGGTGAATGGACAATGTTGCATGTGTGCGAAAATGTGATAAGATAAGTGGACTTTAGCCTGGGCCGAGTATTCAAGCTGTCATGCTCAACCATGAACTCCTCCCACCAGAGCTATGGCTCGAGATTCTATCATGGGCCGCGCAACCTTCTTCACAAGACCCAAATGCACATAATATAGACTATACACCTTTCCAATCCGCACCTACTGATACTCGGGATTCGGCGCTCGGCGTCAAACGGACTCTGACCATGGTTTGTTGTCTTTGGAGGATTTGGACAGTCCATTTCCTCTATAGAGATATCAAAATCCATCATGGCGCACGTGCATTGCGATGTGCTCTCGGGGCCGCGCACAATCACGAGGAGTATGGAAGATTGGTTGGACACTTCTGTAAATGCTCCTCGTACTGTATGTGCTCATTATGGTCACGCTTAGGTACACCGCGCGGTCCTCCCATACCCGAGCACCGTCTCGGGACCTGCCAAGTCCCCAACATCAACTTCTATTGAAATTCTGCGGCGATGCACACAACTAGAAGTGCTAGTCCGACCACGCTGTCTCCTCACGGAAACTCTGCAATTTGACTACGAAGTCGACTGTGTTTCTATGCCAAATTTACGTCGCCTCGAGTGGTGGCACCATACAGAGGCAGAAAGATCTGGTGGAATCAACTCGTTAGGTGTGGTACTTCAGCATGCGCCTAATATTGAATACCTTTTCGTTGGAGGTGTCGTCGGTTTTATCCAGTTCACTTACGTCTGTCTCCCATCATTACGGACGCTTCGTCTCCACGTTATCAACGGCTTGCTTCTCCACCAGATCGTCAGCAAATGGGTCCTTCCTTCTATGACACATGTCGTTATGGATTCCCCTTTGGTTGAACAGGGGTTGCAGAGTGTTTGGGATAGATTTGGGGAGCAGTTAGAAGTTGTTGAATTTGGGAAACACCTTCGCTTTTTAATGAGCGATCATCTTACGACCTGCCTCCGGGGCTGTCCAATGCTTCAGGAGATTGGATACTTTGTTTTCTTCACCAAGGTTCCCGAAACCACTGAAGAACACGCATCTGTGAGAGTGGTCCGGCTCCATTCTGGTGTCAATAACTTCCTTTACACGGCTGAAGAAATCTGGACCATGCTTGATGGTCATTTCAGGTTCTTTAATCAACTCACTTCTCTCTCTAGAATCACCCTGTATGGCGAGTGGAGAGGTATATTGGGACAGCGTCGATTCCAGTGTATTGCACAGCGCTTACACGACAGACAGAGTCATGTCATTCTGGCGCTCGGAGATGGCACCAGATTATCCATGTCATCGTGTCCTGTGATGTAGATGATCTTCCTCTATCATGTCTTAGAATGTGTTCGTTCCAACTTATGGTAAATACATGATTTCGTCGGGTTCAAAGAATGTCCTAAGCCAGCGGGCTTCTTGCTCCATTTCTTCAAGTGATCGTGGTAGCCTGTCTTCATCGGCGTCGACTTTAAAAGGTTCGCGAGTTTGAGGTTTGGCCAAGTCTGATGCGAGATTGTCCTCCCCTTCTTCAAGGGCAGGGTAAATGGCATCATTGTTATTAGAATAGCGGTCGCCAACAGCCTTTCGAGGAAGTAGGTGGAAGTGTACGTGTGGCACGCTTTGGCCAGCGGCCTTACCGTCCTGCGGATGGGACATGAACCCCGTTCAACTCGCAGTGGGTGGGGGAATACTCACTTGACAAGCAACAGTCAAAGCATCGGCCCCGTAGGCTCGTTCAATCACAGTTCCAACACGCTGGACACTGTGCATGAATGAGGTCAATTCAGAAGCTATTGAAAGAGTTAACAGATTACTCTTCTTTGCGTAACAATGTTCCTTATATACCATTAAGTTCTGCCAGTCTTAGAACAGGCCGCGTGGGTATGACGAGAACGTCTGCGGCCAGCACATTAGCATGGTGGTAGTTGTATGTAAACGGTAAACGTACGTCCGGGTACTATCGGTTTAATGTTGACAATGGCATAGGAGAGTGATGACTTGTAAAATGCCTGTCGAGCGACCTCAAAAGTGGAGAAGAGTAAAGATGTCATTGGTATATTGATAGGGTGATTTGGCTTGGATTCGACACTGGTGGATTTGGTCAGGTCGGCTGTTCCCGACTTCACTTCGTTAGCGACTTGGACCTCGTCCACCTCATTTGACCGGATCATACATGATTCATGGTCTTACGGCGATCTTACACCCTTTTCTGGTTTTCTGTACTTGCGCTTTACGTCTGCAGCGCAAAAACGATGTTCCTCAACCTGTTGGCTCCCACACCCGTGCTATTTTCGGACCATGTTCTTGTGGCCAAGGTCGTGCTATGGGAAGTGGTCACCACCCTGGAAGGCATAGCTCTTTGATTGCGTATCTTTTCGTCTTAGAATATCGACGACCATGGATTCAACCAAAGGATTTCGTGTCGCAATTGTCGGTGGTGGAATGTGCGGCCTTGCATGGTAAGCATTCTATTTTATCCTTCAGCTCAGTCCCGTGGCAAACAATAATCCTGTCTGGACAGTGCTATCGGTCTCGCTAAACATGGAATTCGCGCAGACGTCTTTGAAGCTGCTGTAAGACAAACAGTTTGATGTAGATGTTCACCGTGACAATTGTGCGTAGCCGGAATTTGGTCAAGTAGGAGCTGGCGTTGGAATAGGCAAGCGTTCTCTTCTGCGCCAATTTTTAAGGGTTCTGACTCGACGCAACAGGACTCAATGCTATTAGGGCACTCGACGGGCTTGGGATTTTGGAACCCGTCATGCAGAAAACGGACTCCAAGAAACCGACATTAAGGAGTTTCATATTCGTCTCGGGCCCTGGTCAACACGAAATCGTCTACGATGTCAGTCAACCTTTATGTCGATTGTATTCGGCCTTTGAACTCACGTTACCAGTATGCCAAACACTCGGCCCAGTTCGGGTTGGGAATATATAGGCCGGCATTCCTGGACGCATTACTACCTCTACTCGAACCAGACTGTCTCCACCTGAACAAGAAATGCCTCCTCGTAACACCCCTGGGGTCAGGAAAATATCGCTTGGACTTTGAAGATGGGACGGCACATGAAACTGATCTTGTTATCGGAACTGATGGTGTGAAAAGCATCGTTCGTGGTTGTGTAGTCGGCAACGCACAATCTAACCTTGTCTTCACTAATGTCGTGGCATATCGGGGAATAGTATCTCATAAGGCACTATTGAAGGCAGGCATCAAGACTACGGTGGACCAAATGCCATTATGCTGGATGGCTGCAGACAAGGTTGGTTTGAGGTCATTTACCCTTGAGAAATCCGAGAACTGAGTCACCTCAAAGCACATAATCACGTTTCCAATGCAAGGAACGGAAAAGGTGCGTATCGGCAAGCATCAACGAGACACTCACCCCAACTTGCTTCAGATTAACGTCGTACTGTTCGCGAGCGATTCATCGAAGCCCATGGGTCCGCAAGTACAAGGATCATGGGTAGAGACGGTCCCCAAGTCCGAAGTCGATCACCTGTACAGTGATATGGGTGACGATGCAAGAATCATTGTCGATCATGTCGAGAGCCCCAGCAAATGGTACATCCACTCAGTCAACCCAACTCTTTCAAGCTACGTGTCAGGAAGGGTCGTCCTCGTGGGTGATTCCGTATGTCAGTTCCTTGAACGTGTGCCATCATATTGAACATGATCTATTCTTAAATAGGCCCATGGCATGCAGCCTCACCTGGGAGCAGGTGTTGGACAAGGTTTCGAGGATGTATATGTTCTCTGTCGTTTGCTCACTCATCCAACAACTCAACCCTCTAACCTCGACGTGCGCTATATTTTCGTGGCTTTCATGCATTCCGAACTGATATATTGGATGCAGCTTGTGCTCAAAGTGTACGATGAATTGCGGCCACGTCGTGCGAACTTGGTCCTGGAGGAGAGCGCCCGGGTTGGCAGAATATATGACAGTTTCGGCAAGCCCGGATGTGGGGTTGACTGGGCCCAACAGCAGTTGGCTGGCATCTGGGAATTCATTTGGCACCATGATCTAAAGCAAGAGGTTGACGAAGCGCTCAAGAAATTGGACGATGATCCCATGTTCAGGGATGCTTCTAGGTCACACCTATAAAGGGTGTAAAGCGAGTGGGATTTGTATCCATGTAAGGGCAGTGGAGGCCTACATTAGCTAGAGAATTGGACCTTGTCAGAGTAGAACACAATAGGTATGGACTGAGTGGGGAAGAGCAGACGAATTTGAACTGAGTAGGGGAGAACACACAGACACTAAGGGTACACATTAATCAAACTCGTTCCAGTCAGCATCAAGAACACGAATTCCCCTGCGTAGCAATCGCCTCCTCCACTCCTTTACTTCACCCTGTACACCTGCTTCTTGAGCTCCCGAAGAAAGGCCCTTCTTCAGCTTCTTTACGTCTCTTGCACGGACAACGTACACATATGGTAAGCGAGGGAATAGCTTGTCCAACAAAGGCCAAAACTCCGCGTCAGGACGGGGAATGGTTAAAACCTGCAGTGGATGCTTCTCATGCAGTGTTAATTTAGGCAAAGGCTTCTCCAATGAGAGGTGTCGTAAGTTGGGGCAAGACTGAAGAAGATTTGTCGGAGAGGGGTGGAGCCTTGTAGGCCATGACTTGGGCGTGAATAAAAGGAGAGACCGGAGATTTTGGCCATGTGTTGTGAGGAATTCAGATGCAAGAGAAGCGGGATAAGGTATATCGTCATAAGGCGTCAATGTTAGTTTTTGGAGAGCCGGGAGGGGTGAATAAAGAAGCGCAAGCATGAGAGGAGAGTGATGCATCGAGAGAAGCGTGAGATTTCGTAGTTTCGGTAAGTCGAGTGGGGCAAAGGCGTCGAGATCGCGCAAAAAGGCATTGCTACCGAGTTCTGTGGGAATGAATTCCTCAAAGATGGATTCGAGCTCGGCTGAGTCTACGCCTTGACCTATGAGTTCCAGATCCTCGATATTCGGACATTGTCTGATGAGTTGGACAAATAGGTCTTCATCTGGAATGGTAGAGGGTGGACGGAAATAGGAAAGTCCTTGAAGACTGCGTAGATTGGCAGCGCCTTCACGTTCAGCAAGTGAGCGCAACACGCGGCGACTCACGGGAAAGGATGGGTTCATTGATAGCTGCTGGAGGAACGGTGTGAGTGGGAAGAGTTGAGTGAGAAGTGAGTCAATGTGGAGTGCTTGGTTGGCACCCTCAAATGCCAGATTGGAGAGGTCCAGTTCTTGCACCCAGCGTCCAGGAGCTGAGTATGGTATTCTGCGGATGGAGTCCCATTTTTGGTCGGCGGTGTGGAGGCACTGGTAGAACTTCCCGAGACCCTCAAGGGATGTAAACTCGATCTGGGAGTAGAGGACAGGTAGCGTAACGTCCTATAAGCACATACGGCGTCATTCAGATTCAGAAGGTTTCAAACGACGTAGAGAAGCACCTTGAGAGCCTTGCAAATACTCAAGAATGAAAATGCCCAGGTTGTGACTTCACGGCCACCCTCCGCCACTGCAAAAGCAAGTATTTCACTCCAGATTTCAACAGGCAGGGCATTCAGAGGCTTATGAAATGGCAGCAGAGGTAATAGCAACAGTCTTCCGGGGCGCTGGGCGTATGGGCGTGGCTGCAAAAATATTTCTGAGGTCGTGGAAGTCATATCGCAAGTGGTCAGACGAAAAAGTTGGCCAGGTGAATGGCACGCGCGCCAAGTGATTAACGAGATAGCCCTGACGGTAGGGTGACCGACCCTTAGGACATGCCCAGGTGGTGAGGATTAGAGACGGAATCACCTATGCGTCGGATTCGTCTCTAGTACTTATCAAAGGCCAAGGCCCGGTTAGTCAGATGACTACACACCGATGTGTGGAGACCAATCATGTCTATGGTTTCCCCCGATTAACCCACGAGTTCGAATGTAGCCATGTCGCCATCCTAGGGGGTTTAAATAGCGAGCTGCTGAAAGGAGTACAAGACACGTAGCACATCACGTAGATACAATTAAGTTAAGCGAGGTGCGGAAAACAAGATTATGTGAAATCAATAAATTTTTAATTTCTAGAGCGGGATCACAATATGTCGCTCATCTCCTCCATAAACTTAGTGTAATCGTCGGTATTCTTCTTGACATCAGCCAACGGGCCTGGGGTCCCAGTAGGCGCAGCTCCAAACTGATTTTTGAGCATTCCGACGAGGTCCGGTCGGACGTCGGGAGTAGCAGGTTCTGATTTCTCATCCTCCCCTTCGTCTTCGTGCACATACTCGGATGGACCCAAGGATGGTGCTGCGTTGATTTTCGAACCAGTGCTAGCGCTTGGAGTTGGTTTCTTCCGTTTCAGTGAATTGGGCATAAATGCGGTCGCCTCTTTCTTGAAGTCCCGCAATTGGGGTGCGGCGACGACGGTCGCGTTAGCGAGTTCCGTTACGGCTGTAGGTTTAGGAGGAAGAGACGGGTTATGCGGCAACGATGACTTTGTTGGTGTCGGGTTTGCACGGTGGGCTTGATAAGTTGTGTGGGGGATCGATGAAAGGGGATCCTGCATGGATGATATTGATTGAGCGCGGGGGAAGAAACCAGGGGGTGGAGGTGGTAAAGGTGCAGTGAAGCCAGGAGGAAAGGCTACACCTGGCGCAAATGGGACTCCAGGAGGTGGGAAAAAGGCTGTACCAGGAGGAAAAACAGGTGGGGGCGGAGGAGGAAGCCAACCGGGTGGCACAGACGAGAAGGGAGGAGGCGGTATATTTCCGATTGGAAAGCCCATGGGTGGAGGAGGGGGAAGTGGGAACAACTGCACTGGTGTCGGGGGGGCCGGGCCTGTTACAGAAAGTTCGAGTGAGAAAGAGGTAGTAAGTTCTTTTAGGTCGACACACCATCTTTACTTGGAGGCGGGCCTTCGGGCATGGGTATTTCGTCGTCACTCTCGACCAATTCGTAACCAGGAGGTAGGTCTATCGCCGTAGGAATGCCACCACTATCATCCTCTGAAAAAAGCATGAGAGCAGAGTGGGGTGGCTATTCACTGGGTGACATACCTGCTTCACTATCCATTTCATCCGGTCGTAGTGCTACCGGAGAGTTAGCATTCAACATAACGAGACGAAATCACGATACTCACGACGCTCCAAGTAGGGCATTCCAGGAGGGGGTACGCCATACGGGTTCATGACAGCATCATAGTAGATGCTACGCTCTGGGTGGCGCGGTAAACCCTTCTTGTTGAACAAGTTCCTCTTTTGAGGCTCTGGTTCTTCTTCATGCTTTGAATTTTCATTGCCATCGGTCTGTTTGCGGTGCCTCCTGTACACGAGGTTGCGTTGCTCTGGGTGTTCCTTGACATATTCTTCTTTTTTCTTGTTGACCTTTTCTAACTCGGCTTTAAGCTCAGCAAGCCTCCCTTTGTCGCCATCCGAGGATTCGAGTTGTCCAATCTCCTCTTCTAGATCTACAGGACCGTCAGATACATATTCCGCAGCTGAGCAAAGCAGCGCACCGGTTGTATCTTTCTTAACGAGAGAAAAGTCACGAGCTTTGGCGCGTTCGGTCTTGTTCTACCATAAACATGTGTAAGTTAGTGGATTTTCTTTTCCTTGGGAACGTGCACCATGCCTTTTTAAGTTCCTTCTTGCGCTGCGCCTTGCCTGGGCGATGTCAGCTGGGACCAGAAAGGTGGAATAGGACGCACGGTAAGCTTCAGCGGGATTAAGACTTCCTTTGGCCATGAAGGAGAGGAGCACGTGTTCTGCGGGGTTGAGTCATGCCTTTCTTTCTCCGGATCCTTGGTTCGGGCCAGCTTCCCACTCTGCGGGAGCCTGCCCTCCTCGTCGTCCTCAACGTCCTTGACGTTATCGTACTCGGCGAACTCGCTGCTTGTGTCTCCATGCCCCATGTCGGGCCCACCGACTGTTGACCAGCCCCTTACCCACAAGCGTATGGCCAAGATGGCCTCCAATCAGTCCGCGAACTTGAATCACCTCCTCAATTTCACACTCCCTCCAAGGCAGACAAGGTCATTACAAAGTATTCCTCGGAGGAGCAGACAGACAGGAACTATACAGGGCGTATGGAATAAAGAACGTGAGTCGCAGCACCGTTATCTATCCTCCCAATTCCAACTATTCCCTTTCAAATAGGCTTCGTGAACGCTCAGTACCGTTTTGTCATGAACCCCAGCGGCGATTACACCGTGCACTTTGCTGATCCAGACATGCACGTATCTCCCCTGCCTCTGTGGTAACATTATTCATGCCTGTACCAGTTTCTTCCAGTGGCAGGACATCCTACAAGTGATCATACCTCGGTCTTCAGCCCTTGTAGCGACTGGAGAGCAGTCGTCATTCGCTCAGGATGACAGCCAGACGATTTGTCCAATCTGCTTGTCTCCTCCTACCGCTCCCCGGATGACCAAGTGCGGCCATGTAAGTTGCTTCATCCCTTACACACACCCAATATGGAATAAAAGTACCGTCACCCCAGATCTTTTGTTTTCCGTGTATATTGCACTATCTGGGTACATCCGACAACAAATGGGCTCGATGTCCAATTTGTTTTGACTCAGTGAATGAGCGACAGTTGAAATGCGTCAAGTGGTTTGATGGATTTGTCGATAGCACAGATGATTCCAACAGTTCTGTACCTGGGGCTTCCTCGTCTTCGTCGACCATTGATGCCGCCCTGGAAGATGCACCAAAGCCAGGATCATTCCTACGCATGCGTCTTGTGCAACGCCCGCAGATCACGACGCTTGCTCTTCCACGTTCACACACATGGCCCTCTGATCTCTTACCGCCCCACCAAGCCCCTTTCCATTTCCTCCCGGATGTTTACAACTTCGCCAAATTCATGCTTGCCACCCCCGCCTACCTCACCTTGGATCTCACCAAAGACCTGGACGAACTCGCATCAGAGCGCCGTATCCTTGCTGGCATGAAAGACGAGCTTGGAGTATCATTTGTGGATGGAGCAGAAGTCAAAATTAGGCAACAGATTGACAAGGCTACTGCGTTGAATACGCCTATCCTAAAGGACCAGATCGACAAGGCTCTTAAAGATCAACATGATCTTGAAGAACGCTCTTCTTTTCATGAAAGAAGACGGACGGATGAAGAATTGTCTCACCATAGGACCCAGGAGGAGGTTCCGACTGATTTCCTCGCTGTCAGGTCGCGAGGTACCAGTGCTTCGATCTCAACCATACATACTCAATCCCGTCAAGCCCCCGCTTCCCAAGAACCACCGCCGAATCCGACTGCAACACATTCCCGCCATCATCGACACCGGCGGAACATCAATCCACCGCCCCCGTCTACGCAAACGTATTACTACTACCAGGCTGCATCTGGATTGCCCATCTACCTTCACCCACTCGATATCCGGATCCTTCTTTCGCATTTCGGCAGCTACTCCTCGTTCCCCGACAACATCACCGTTCGGGTTGAAGCTTCCTCGGAGAGTACGATCGACGATTATCTTCGCAAGCGTTGCAAATACCTCGCACACATGCCAGAGGGCGCTGATGTCGTGTTCATTGAAGCCGACTTGAGAGGTGTCGTTGGTGCAGAGGGTTTGAAGAATTTCGAAGGTTCACTAAAATTGCGGACAGCCAAACGAAGGGAAAAGGGGAGGAAAGATGACAAAGCCAAAGCGAGGGCAGAGGAACGTGAGAGGGAGAGAGAGAAGGTGTGGACATCATCCGCGTCGTATTCTGTGCCTCAGCTGAATTCGGTCGACGTTCGCGATACCCAACTTATGGAAGATTTCTCGGCGTTAGTAATGCCACACTCGCAAGAACCTGGAGCCTCCCCTTCAACTCCACCTTCCGCACCTCAGCAACAGAACGCGGTAGGTGCATGGGGTGCCAGGAGTTTTGCTTCGGCATTACATTTACCGCCGACACATCCCCCTAGCCGCGGACAACAGAGAGTGGACAATGTAGAAGACGAATGGGATCTCGACGTCGCGTGGCATGAGTTAGAGCAGAGGGCTGGTGGGAAGAAAAAGAAGGGTGCGAAACTTGTTGTACTTGGAGGCGGCGGTGGACGACGACGATAGACATGAGATGATTGACTGAATGATTCCTTGTGTCACTGATGGTTGTAGATTCGTTTTCGTTTTCATTCCGAGTTAGCGATAGTATATCATATATAAGCCCCCTACTACAATGTATCAACACAACTCAGAACATTTTTATGGTAGACTTCTTGGGGAGACCGGGTTGTGTAGCATCAAATGGCAAATACGAGTAGATAATTTATATTTCAGTGAAGTAGCCATGTTATCCTTCTAGATGGAAAAGAAAAACTGATGAAAAAAGTAAATGTAAAAGAAACAGAAAGAGTCTCCAGGACAAATGAAGCTCCTTAGAACTGGTAAGATGCTAAGGGCCATACAATGGATTATAAGCGCAACACAGTCGTAGAAATACAACCGTCAACGTGGAGGCGGGCAACCGCAGTATGGGAGATCCACTACCTAGGGTCGTAAAGGTATTAAACAGGTGAATCAGAAACGCATCAGGGAAAGGGGAAACAAAAGACAAATGTGTCTGGAAAAAAGCTTGACTATGATAAACAACAACCAGTTCCTTGAGAAAAGGATAGGAAGGAGCAAGTAGAGATACGTCATCCCGTGTACAAACTGAGCGTAACAGATTTGTCGTGACATAGATGAACCCGCAGGGGAGCGTGAGAGGCGATGGTGACAAGACCCACTACGGATGGAAGAAACATGGCACGTATTTGCGTCACATGCACGATAGAGATTTTTAGATGAGGGAGAGATAGTTGGATGGTGCGACTAGGGAAGTATGTGTGAGTTAGTGGAGTAGGGAAATGTACACGGGCGGGGGACTCACTTCCTACTGTTCCATCAGCTTTCTTGGCCTGCCACCACTTGCCGTTCTTGTCTACAACATCCAGAACTTCACCCTTGTTAAAGGAAATTTCGTTTGGATCGTCAGGGTTTGCGGTATCTAGCGACCAAGGTCAGTGATTGCCGATAAACATAAAACAAACACGAACAAGAATACAAGGCGCGAGCCTTGTAAGCGAAGGTATCAACCGGTTGCGGTGCAGGTTCCACAGCAGAATTTGTCCCTTGCGAGCCACCAGCACCAATGCCCACCATAAGCGGCGAGTGAGGACCGTTGTCTGCACCTCCAATAGAAGGAGCACCAGTGCCAGAAGCATTGTTAATGCTACCCGGGCCTCCAGTTCCAGCGCCGATGCTCTTATTCGCGGCATCAATACTCCCAGCAAAGCTGTTCTGGCTGCGGAGGGCACCACCTCCACTAGCATAACCGCTTGCCAGTTTTGAGTCGTATCCGACGTCTGGAGAACCAATACCACCTCCCGAGGGATATCCTGCTGCGTAGCCATTTCCCCCACCCATGTTATGCATGGAAGATTGCGTGCGTGTCCTTCGGCGGCGCGAAGGGGGACTAAGTCCGCCATTGCCCATGGAGTTGAAGATGTGGAAAGCGAGGGAATCTTCCTCGGAGGTGAAGTAGAGAACCCAGAGAATATTTACGATGGAGAGGATGAGCCAACCAGCGGACATAGCGTTGGTGGCGGCATCCCCACTGTTAAGCCGGACACCGTTGACGGAGAAAGTGATAGCGACAGCGCCGAAAACGGATATCTGGAAGCGGTGCATCGATATTGCGTCTGTTGCAAGTGTGTAGAGGACACCAAGGATGAGGAAGAGTTCGAGGAAAATGGCGAACCAAAGCACGCCAGCGGCGCCATCTACGATGATAATCGAGTTATATTTTATCAGATGCTTGTAAAAGCAGAAGACTTACGAGCCTCGACAAACGCCTGGGAAATAAAGGTGATAAACCAGGCAGCCTGTGGGACGAGATGAGGGTGAAGATTAGCAATGAATAGGAGAGACTGACGATAGCAAGGACGGAAGTGAAGAGGAAGAGATAGTGGGTGAGTATCGGCGTGAAGTCGAGACCTTCGCTTCCACGGGGTGGCATGGCTGGAAAGAAGTAAATGAGTTGGACAAAGTCAAGTTGGCAAGGCAAAGGAGCCCAACCCCGTGGGAAAAAGTCCACCAATCGCGCGACATTGTTCCAGGACTCGCTTACAGCAACCAATACATACCAATATATCCATCGGCCAACGTCCATCACCTGATGTCCACAGACAGTAGCCATTGAGCCCCAGCGGATATATAAATACCAGTCCCACAATACCCGCACCTGCCCTCTTCGCGCCCCCTCATGGACAACCCGACCTTCACCACGACCGAGATCCGTTCTGTCTCCAGGGTTGTGACGGATGTGTTAACCAGCGCTGGGTTTTCTTGCTGCCTTGTTGGCAGCGCCGCGGGTCACGAACTCGGCATCACTCGAACACCTAACGTTAAGGTTTCTTGGTTACCCACAGACCATCTGGAACTTACGATTGCCTTAGGACGTTGACGTCCTCGTTATGATGGATAAGAATCCTGACGAGTTGAAGGACTACCTTGTATCTATCGATCGATCATTCTATTGGGCAAAGCCAATGACAAACTCCCAGGCAGCCTACCGAGTCCTATGGTACAAGTTCCCGTTTCGCGACCCACCCGGGGTACCCGAGAAAAGTTGTCGCATTGATCTGTTCACTCCTGGAATGATCCATCTACCACGAATTCCACAGGACAAGATCATCTATACTGGGTCCAAACTGCCAATCATGCCTTTCTTTCCTGTCGTATTGCACAAGATACAAGCATGGAAAGCTCATCTGGCTTCTACTAAGCCCTGGGCTACGGTCAAACAAAGGAACGATGTCAGTGATATCAGCGACCTGCTACGCATGGCCACAACAACAGATGAACGCTTTGAGAACCAAGCCTGGCTGGGAAAATGGTTTCTAGATGAGGCCCTTGACGGTGTCAGGGAATATATTGCTGCTCATCCGGACACTGCATCTGGTTGGGCTAAACTGGGTTTTGAGGTCAAGCTTGATGGCTCAAACTGAGTTCCAGCCGATCCTGGTGAGTTTGGATCATATTTGCTGTCACATCGAAAAACTGATCAGCTATATTGATTACAGTATAGTACACTCTTTACCCGTAAATTTTACCTCGTCTGCCTTCTTTGGACTATACAATGAGTCCAAATACAATTCACGTCACACCGGGCCATGTTACGGGGCGACATATAGATGGATACTTGATTGGTGAATGTCCCACCATATTTGCAAGCACTCATCTTATCCCACGGATTATGTCCAGCCAAATGCCAGTCTCCCCCAGTCAGATTCTCGGTAACCTGCGATGGCAACACACAAGCCACTGCAGGACTATCACACCCGAAGAAGCACCTCCGTCACCACACGGTCACTAGCGCTGCATTGGAAAAGCCTAGGCGGGCTTGCGTGTATTTCCACGCCTCAGATACACTATCCAATGTAATGGTGCTCAAATGCGCCCAGGCTCTGTACCTTCCCTTTCACCTAGACGTGATCCGGCAACCGGTGAGTCAAGATGAATCCATTTTTGAGGAGGACTTCTATACTATCCTCGTTCCCAAAGAAAATAGTGACAACGACGCTCCGCACGCCGAGGTACGACCCTCCAAGATCGTTAACGAATGTGTCAAGTGCATCTGCCATGATCCCCTGTCCACGATGACTGGGCTGAGAACATCTAAGACGACGAAAATCGAGGTTGGTATTTAGCACGACGCTACCCAGAAAACGTCGCTCGCTTCTTATCATGCAGACTACCTCTGAGTGTCCGCCTGGAAGTGCAAGGTTATTGTGCCAGGATTCTCCAGCAACGTTGCCACTTCACTGCACCTATCAATCCCGATGTCACCCAACCAAACATCATTCCCGCCTTCTTGGACTTCTTAGAGGGCCCGAACGGGACAATGCGTCAGGACCATCAGCTCCCCTGTACCGCTTGCTTCTGCCAATCCTTTTAGCCCCTGGTCACAGTCGGATTGAATCATATCTATTTCTTCTCTGGCGCGTCCTAGGACAACACGCACTCAGCTCTGCCATGTATATGGAATCGTCGAAGTCGATGTATACGCATATTTTCGGTGTAATCCCTTGAGCCAGATACGAGCCCATTTATCGTTCAATGGAGGAACGGTAAACGGTCCATCTGCTGTACAAGGGGGTGTGAAGATATTTTGGGTGCTTTGCAGCCGAAAGGAAGGCTCCTTTGTCGTCAGGTTGATTCCCAACGGTTCAGAGCATCGTGTCATTCTGAGAACTCGAGAATCAGGGTGACTTTTGGCAAGGTTTATATCTGCGTGAGTTTCCTTGCGTCATGTGGTAGAGAATAATAGTGATTTAATTCATCAATCGACTGCCAGACTAGTCCAAGTCACTGTTTCCATGACCATCCATCAGCCGCCCAAACGACATTTAAGATGCTCCATGACGAGTAGAATGTCATGACTACTAGGAGGTTTCATCGCGATCATAACGCTCAAAAACACAAAGGTCACGCATAAACCCTTTGACCTCCGCAAAATTCCTTATGCACCGTGCCTGGGTGAATCCATTCTTGAGAAATACCTTCTGACTCCCTTCATTCCCAGAGTACGCCGCGGCAACGAAATGACGCGCTCCTAGGAGCGGCTTCCCAAGATTATTGACTAGGGTGTCAACGGCATCCGTCATGATGCCTCTCCGATGGTGACTCGCCACGAGGTAATCTACGATTTAGATGAGGTTCACTATTATACGTGCGATTTCGAATGGAAAATACCTCCAATGGTCCATATGATTTCAGGATGTCCAACTGGTAGTGCGCGGTTCGTCGCGTTATCGTGCTTGGAGTTTTCCAGCGGGATATCGGGACAACGGATCAGACCAATGTCTCCCAAAAATATATCGCTTCCATCTTCCTGCAGTTCTCGTAGGCATCTAACGGGGCTATGAGTCAAAGCAATTGGCTCGTTGTTCTCAAGCGCTTCTCTCAGCTCCTTCAAACCTAGTTCACATTCGGGTGTGATTCTGTTCAACCAGTTTTGGGCGTGTTCTGGCAGTCGAAGTTCAATCAACGGGATTCTCAGTTTGGGAGACACGACCTACCAAGTGTGTAAGGGTAGGGGGTGCTGCTGAGCCATATATGGATACGTTCATCATTCATGGGAGGCAGCATGTGGGGTATATCGGTTTGCCGTGGGGGTGTAATGACGACATTGGGATGTCCTCGCAGCCGAAGGAACGGTTCCTTGGTGGACGGGTTGGTCTCTAATGGGCCGAGGCGGTTTGACATTCTGTGGACTTTCCTGACTCTGTACAACTACTTATACCCCTAGGGCAGAAGCTGCCGGTATTATTAGTCGGGATGACTCAGCTAGGCGGGCTTTCAAGACCGGTTGACATACATTACTTGGGTCAAGGATCAAGATCCACCGGAGTCATAATCCCTCCAGACGGGTGCCGTTCATCAGAAGCGTTGATGCCAGGAGTCGATAACTGATCTGTCCATCACGTGAGACAATAACGTTGCCTGCCCTAACGCCCATTAATCGATAAGGCAAGGATTTGCCAACACGAAACCTTATCTTCCTCTGTCAACAGTGAGTGCTTGCACCTAGCTGTTAAAAGCAGTCTCTCTTCATTGAGATTGCCATCCCGCTACCTTCCTGTTTGTCCACAGTAGTAAGATCTCGCCATGGTGTACGTCCTATCACCCTCATCCGTATTTTCTTTTTATTGATCAATATCCCTATCGACTCTTGCAGTAACTTCACAGTCGGTGAGCCAAAAAACATCGCTCGCTGCCATCCCTCTCTGTTTGTGCTTACACAATTTTTGGGACTGAATAGATCAAATTCGGGCCCTTATGGACCGCCCGACCAACATCCGTAACATGAGTGTCATTGCTCATGGTGAGTCGTCGCTTCCACACACAAGCGATAGAATCTGAGACGTGAGGTAGTCGATCACGGAAAGTCCACCCTCACCGACTCCCTTGTCTCGAAAGCCGGTATCATTGCAACTGCAAAGGCTGGTGATATGCGATTCACGGATACACGAGAAGATGAAAAAGAACGTGGTATTACCATCAAGTCGACCGCTATCTCCATGTATTTCGAGGTCGACAAGGAAGAAGTTAGTGCTATCAAACAAAAGACTGAGGGTGAGTTTATTCGGACATTTCTGAAAATTTCTGTCGTCACAAGTCAGGTGGCTAATTACGGATTTAGGCCACGAATTCTTGATCAACTTGATCGATTCTCCAGGACACGTCGATTTTTCGTCCGAAGTCACGGCTGCTCTTCGTGTCACCGATGGTGCCCTCGTTGTCGTCGATTGCGTTGAAGGTGTCTGCGTGCAGACAGAGACTGTGCTCCGTCAGGCTTTGACGGAACGTATCAAGCCCGTCGTTATCATTAACAAGGTTGATCGTGCTCTTCTCGAGCTTCAGGTCGACAAAGAATCCCTTTTCCAATCTTTCCAACGTACCATCGAATCCGTTAATGTCATCATCTCCACATACCATGACGAAGCCCTTGGCGACGTTCAAGTGTACCCCGATAAGGGTACCGTCGCTTTTGGTTCTGGTCTCCACGGATGGGGCTTCACCCTCCGCCAATTCGCCAACCGCTACGCCAAGAAGTTCGGTGTTGACAAGGACAAGATGATGCTCAAACTTTGGGGTGACAACTTCTTCAATCCCAAAACTCGCAAGTGGACCACACAGGGCACTGACGCCGACGGCAAGCCTCTTGAGCGTGCCTTCAACTCATTCGTCCTCGACCCCATCTTCAAGATCTTTGATGCCGTCATGAACTTCAAGAAGGATGCTGTCACCTCCATGTGCGAGAAGCTCGACATCAAGCTTTCCTCGGACGAGCGCGACCTTGAGGGCAAAGCTCTCCTCAAAGTCATCATGCGCAAGTTCCTTCCCGCTGGTGACTCACTCTTGGAGATGATTGTCATCAATCTCCCCTCCCCCGCTACCGCACAGCGCTATCGTGTCGAGACCCTCTATGAAGGTCCTATGGATGACGAGTCGGCCATCGGTATCCGGGACTGTGACCCCAAGGGCCCCCTTGTCCTCTACGTCTCCAAGATGGTGCCGACTTCCGACAAGGGACGCTTCTACGCCTTTGGTCGTGTCTTCTCTGGTGTCGTCAAGGCTGGCCCCAAGATCCGCATTCAAGGCCCTAACTACCTTCCTGGAAAGAAGGACGACTTGTTCATTAAGTCTATCCAGCGCACCGTTCTCATGATGGGTCGTTATATTGAGCCTATTGAAGACTGCCCCGCCGGTAACATCTGTGGTCTTGTCGGTATCGATCAGTTTTTGCTCAAGAACGGCACTCTCACCACCGCTGACACCGCCCACAACATGAAAGTCATGAAATTCTCCGTTTCCCCTGTCGTGCAAGTTGCCGTCGAGGTCAAGAACGCCGCTGATCTTCCTAAGCTCGTCGAAGGTCTCAAACGTCTCACGAAGTCTGATCCTTGTGTCCAGGCCTGGATTCATGAGACTGGTGAGCATATCGTCGCTGGCGCTGGTGAACTGCACTTGGAAATTTGCTTGAAGGTGAGAGATGATACGGATATCGTTATTATTTGTTGTAGTAATTGTCTGGATAAAGGATCTTCAAGAGGATCACGCAGGTGTTCCCCTCAAGATTTCCGATCCCGTTGTTCCCTACCGTGAGACTGTTAAGGCAGAGTCGTCTATTGTCGCTCTGTCGAAGTCGCAGAACAAACACAACCGTCTCTTCGCCAAGGCCATGCCCCTAGAGGAAGAAGTCACCAAAGCCATTGAAGACGGCAAGATCAGTGCTCGTGACGATTTCAAAGCCCGCGCCCGTGTCCTTGCCGACGAATTCGGCTGGGATGTCACCGAGGCTAGGAAGATCTGGTGTTTCGGCCCCGATACCACCGGTCCCAACTTGCTTGTCGATGCTACGAAGGGTGTGCAATATCTCAACGAAATCAAGGACTCTTGCGTTGCTGCCTTCCAGTGGGCTACCAAGGAAGGTGTGCTTTGCGAAGAGAACATGCGTGGAATTCGTTACAATGTTCTTGATGTCACTGTATGTGTTCCTGCTCAGTGACGGTTCGATTCATCTATTAACGGTCCACCCCAGCTACACACCGATGCTATCCATCGTGGAGGAGGACAGATCATTCCTACGATGCGTCGTTGCTGTTATGCCGCTGCCTTGCTCGCTCAACCTACCCTCCAAGAGCCCGTCTTCCTTGGTATGTTACTTGACTACACAACGCAGGCTCCCGTCGGTTCTGACAATCCCATGTAGTCGAAATCCAGTGCCCAGAAAATGCCATTGGTGGTATCTACAGTTGCTTGAACAAGCGCCGTGGTCAGGTCTTCAGCGAAGAGCAGCGCCCCGGAACACCCATGTTCACTGTCAAAGCTTATCTCCCCGTCGCCGAGTCCTTCGGTTTCAACGGAGAGCTGCGCTCGCACACCGCCGGCCAGGCTTTCCCTCAGGCCGTCTTCGATCACTGGGAACAGATGACCGGCGATGCCCTCGAGAAAGGCAGCAAGATGGAAGAACTCGTCAAGAGCGTTCGGGTTCGTAAAGGTCTCAAGGTATGTGTATTGATCAACGATTAGAGAGCTTGTGCTGATTCATCTCCACAGCCTGAGGTTCCTCCCCTCGACACTTATTACGACAAACTCTAATAGTATCCGGTTTCCGTGGATTCTTGACCATATTACATTGTGCGACGCAAATAACGAGTTGTATGTTGTAGTAGTAGGATCAATTTATAGGATTTCTTTCTTTCCCTCTCTCTCCACCTGAAACGGCGAACAACTCACTGGCAGTTGCCGTTGGCAGCTTGCAGGTGACAGATTAGCGTGGGAATGTGACAGTGACGGTAGCAAGATGAGCTGGGCGGCGAATATTAGCAGGGTCTCATCTTGTTTCCTACCATTACTGTCCCACCTACATATACGTATTCTTTTTTTTCTACTTCCCTTCGCTTCATATCGCATCCCCAGTCTTCCCGCCAACACCTATCCTATTTCAGCTCGTCCTACTTCCCACAGCACCACCCTCATCCTTTACCATGGCCGCCAACCTCTCTGGTCTCTCTGCGTCCGTCACCCGGATCCTCTACCTGACCGGATTCTCCAAGGAGCTCAAAACGAAAGACATCCAAAGCGCTTTCGCCGAATTTGAGAATCAGAGTGGAGGATTTAAAATCAAGTGGAAGGATGACACCAGTCTTCTTATCGTATTCCAGGATCCTACCGTCGGTGAGCACATTGTTTCCTCATGGCTGTTTTCCAGTCAGCACCAAATTTCATTTACATGACCCTGAGGACCACCTGTGCATGTTTACTGATTCATTTATTTTTCCTCTTAGCTAAACGCGCATATCTTCATACTCTTGCATTCCCTCCATCAGTCCTCGTTTCCCCAATCAACCAAGCCTCTATCCGCCCTTATGATGGCCCCGACGCGCAGGCTATTATCCAAAATGTGAATTCGCGAGGACAACATAATCCCAGCGCCTCCCGTTCTCACAACGCCCGTTCTGCGTCTATTTCCGTCTTTCCAAATGCCCGCAGTGTATCCGGCACAATCAATCCCAACTATCGCAGCCTGAATCCCAGCGCAAGCAACAACAGCAATCAGCACATCGCCATCCCAGAGTATCCTAACGGGCGCGAACGAGAGCCGTCTCCAACATTACCATCCCTCCCTTCGCATCCAACTTTAAATAGTTTGATCAGCTCTTCTTTGGGTGAGGCCGTAGCTGGGTCAGGCATCCCGTCGGACCCTGCAATCCTAACAACAAGTTTGCAGGCGTCGACCTCTGAATCTTCTGGGGGTCCACGAATTGGTGATTCCGGTAAACGTATGCTTGGGCATGCCCTCGGTGTCAGGCACCCTAGTCTTGGGCCTAGGGTTGTAAGTGGGAATGGAAGGGATGGTTCGAATGGGATTGTCGACCAGACTATGAGGGGTGTACAGCGGGCGATGGAAGGACTTGTTGCTGCTGAGTAATGCTGTAAATGCTCTCCAGTTGACCGAAGGCGTCGTCTTGCAAATGTGGCCTAGCATCTTCCAGGCACAACTGATTCCAAACACGCACATTCCTTTTCACCGTTTTCCCTGCTGTCGCAAGTCGATATCGAATCCTCTCCTTTTGGTGCCCCGTTTCGTCCCTCCCGATTATTTGTTGGATTGCGTTTCCGTGATATTGTAAAAACCCCTTGGTTTTCACTTTCGCTCTTTTCTTTCTTTTACCCGTTGGCGCCATTGGTTTGAAATGGACAGGGTCTTTGCAATAATGTTGTCGTCTGGGGTGCATTTAACCGAAGTAATAGCTTGTAGTGTCGCCCTCCTGTATACTCAATCCGCTGAAACACCGCTTAATGTTACAGTTCTGTTCTTTTCCAAGCAACATGTAATTCATATAATTGTGAAACTAGTAATGGCAATCAGCGCCAAAGGCTGTGATAAACCGCCGAACGCCGAGCTGACCACCCACCTTCCATTACCGAACTATCTCGAGCTAATTCCTCCAAGCCCACCAGATACATGGACACCCATGGATTTCCACCTGGATATTTCGTGATCCGTTCCGTTGCTACAAATCGATTACTGGACGTGAAGAGTGACTACGTCGAGGACGGCACGGAAGTCTTGTTGTGGCCAGAGAAAGAGACGTCCTTGGTTGAGAGTTTGTTTCCTTCCTAGATGTATCACCAGCAAGTCGAACTAATTCCTAAAATCAGGTTTCAGAGACCCAGATGCAAATAATCAAGTCTTTTTTATTGATCCTTCTGGTGCTCTCTGTTCAAGGGCGTCAGGACATGCCATTGACGTCGAGGGTATGTGACCAACAGCCCATTCCGATTCAAAAGCTGAATCTCATGAATCATTTTTCAAGATGGTCGCCTCGTCCTTCGTCATCGCCGCCCCATATCTTATCCATACCCGAATGCGTATTCACACCCCCTGCCGAAATTCCAATATAACGCCCAAACTGGCGAGATCACCATTCATTTTAGCCACGACCCCACCTATCCTCTTTCATCACCTCCGTCGTCTCCGGGCACGTCTATGCTGAGGAATAGGACTTCAGACCTTGGCCTTGAAATCCCAGCTGCAGCAGGAAACTGGCGCAACAAGACGCACTTCTTGGTTTCTCAGCCTCTGAGAAAACCGCGGACCATCATCGACGATGCGTCCGAAATGATAACGACCGCAATCGTTAGTCCTATCAATTTTTTTAGTAGCGCCTTTGGCGGGAAGAGCGCTGCGAAACCGGAAGAGGTGTTTGATGGTAATATTGACTTGAAGGAGGAAGAAGTGGTTGAGGAAGAACGGGGAGAGGAAGGCGAGGTGGACAATTCGCCAGAGTTAGAGCGTCGCGTCAGGGTAATCGGTATACCCAACGGCAGTGAGGGTGAACTGGGTGATAAAGCCCTGAAGCGACGTAAGTGGATGGTGAGTTCTCTTCGGAGGGTTAATGCCAGAACTGGCACGTGAAAGGAAGGGAGAATTCTGGAAGGTAACTTAGCTCGTGTATTTCTACTGTAGCAATCCTGTACCAGTGCTAGGCTGACATCTTACTTGGATCCATGGTCGAAAATCTGGTCCTGTCGTTTGAGCATTTGGAAGTTCGACCCCACGCCGATCAAGCCCTTGGTATACTTCAGAGGGTTGCCTCTCTCCTGAAGCCGATCATGAGGAAACACGGATGGAAACTGCCTGTGCTCGCGGAGTTTTTTCCGGATAACCCAAGTCTTCAAGGTAAGAGTTCAAGGATTTGTTTGTTTATTCCCGACCTCACACAAGGTATTAGGTCTGAGTGCGTGCGGTTCACTGGCACATACGCCCCCCAAGCTCCAAGTTGCGCTAATCGAGACAAATTTCTAGATATCGGGCAGGGAGAGAAGATCTGCCTCCGCTTGAGACCAGCCCGTGCAGCGGATACGTTTCGGGAGGAAACAGAACTTCTAGACACAATGTTGCATGAGGTATAAGCCGGTTCTCAAATGATTTCTATGGGAAAATAATGACAACAGTTCTTCGTGTTAGCTGACGCACAATGTCCATGGATCACACGACGAAGCCTTCTGGAAATTCCACGCGCAACTACAGAATGAGTACGAAGTACTCAGGCATTCCGGATATGCAGGAGAGGGCTTCTTTGCACCAGGACGACGCTTAGGTGTCGGGGTATCACATAATATCCCCGTTCACCAGGTACGCTTGGGGGCGCTTGATGCCGCAGAAAAGCGCATTCAAAAGACCGAGATCATGGGTTCTGGGGGTGGACTTGGAGGATGGAAAGCACCGGGATTTACGCCCAGAGAACTTTCCGCGAGAGTGAGCTGTGCCATCCTTTCTGAGGCGTATCAGGACGCTGAGCACAAAGCCTGCAGGCGGCGGAACGGCGCGCCCAAGAAGAAAGAGGTTGTGGAAACAGCGATGTGGGTGCACAATCGCTGGCGATCAAGGAAGCTCGAAAAGCTCGGGCTGAGAGCGCTTCAACTGGAGCCGCTGGGTTGCAGAATGGTGGTGTCATTACCACAGCAATAATTGGACCGAAGGACCAGGTCAAGTGGGCGTGTCCGAGCTGCACCTTAATAAACAGCGCTTCGCAAAGAAACTGCAAGCTCTGCGAGACAAGACAACCAGACCAAGAACCCGGAGAGCCTTCAAGGTCCTCTTACGCCTCTTCCTCTAAAATACGCAATCCACCCCAACAGGATCAAAGCACGCTCGCCGGACCTCAAAACAATCCCCGGCCTGATAGTTGGAAATGCAGCGTCTGCACATTGCTAAACGAGTTTTCGTTCTTGCAGTGTGCAATTTGCATGACGCGCCGTCCGTTCGACCAGTCCAGTACCTGGGTTTGCTTGGCTTGTGATGCCTCAGGAAACTTACATGACTTCTGGTCATGTAGGAAATGCGGCGCGATCAAGCCATTTAGTTGATGAGATATGTTGCACAGTGTAAAGCTCGTGGAATTTATTCGCTCTAGACGGTGTATATCTTATCAATGTGACACATACAGATTTTGTGTCACGTCTAATGCTCAATGTTTAACCTGACTTTAACTTCTGACTATGAACACCCGGCGTGATAAACGCCAGCGCGACGCGTCGAGAGAGATCGAAATCACCTATGAAGGACTCGCGAGAGTAGATGGTTCGGCACGGTTCAGTTATGGTGAGGGAGATTTTTTTTTTCAAACTCATTTTGACTTGAGTGACGCAGGCGATATGACTTCTTTGGCCTCGGTTTCTGGGCCTATGGAGGTCAGGCTTGCCGCCGAACAGGCTTCACAGGCCACATTTGAAGTTTTCGTACGGCCGATATCCAATGTCCCCGCGACAGAATCGAAAGCATTTTCATCAGCAATCCGGGCCGCCCTCTTACCTTCATTGATCCTGAACAGACATCCCCGAACACTTATTCAACTCGTTGTGCAAGCTCTCAGTTTTACGCGCACACAGTGGAAAGATGTTCTTATCGCCTCTATGATCAACGCAGGCTCGTTGGCCCTCCTGAATGCCGGTTCCATTCCGATGCGTGGAGTGATCTGTGCTGTTGCTGTCGGTCGTTTGCCTGGAGCCGGGCTGGTGATTGATCCTTCGGAGGAAGAATGTGCGTATATGGACGCAGGAGGCAGCTTTGCTTTCATTTTCGCCGAAGAGGTGGGGGGTAGTGCGGAAAATGTGTGGACCAGTTGGCGGTCGAAGTCTGGAGGATTCACAGAAAAGGACGTTTTCGAGGCACGGGAGCTTGCTAGAGTCGCGGCCCAGAACGTTTATAATGCAATCAAGACAAGTGTCTCGTGGATGGGCAGTGCTGAGCCGTTCGAACTTACATCCACTGCGATCAGAGCTCACGGAGAGAAAACAGGAGGCGAAGACGAAGATAAGATGGAAATTTGGTGCGCCCATGTATTCCCAATGACTTCTCCCCCCGAGCTAAGTCTTGTATTCCTCGATGTGGTAGAAGAGTTCAATGTGACTGTCTTGATGGACAACCTGGCCTTTAGCGGGATCGAAAGTTTAGAATCCTCTGACAGTTTACCCTGTCAGTTTATTCGGTTTGGCTTTGCGACCCCGGGCCACCATCCTCGTATTACTATAATGGGCTCGCGTCGGGACAAGAGTGAAGCTGCCCAATATCGTTGAAAAGTTATGGCCTGTACACCTTCGTGGAGTGCATCCCCACCGTTTTATAAACCCAATACCACTTAACATACCACACCTGACCCTAATTATGCCCCTGTGACACCCAAACCCAGCCATAACCACCTGATCTCATCGCCGAGACTCCCCTGCGTTTATCGATATCACTTGTAGTTACTCTACTCCGTGTCCCATTTTGGTCTGGCTTTGGAGCGGGAGTCAGTGAGCTCTGGTATCCCAATGATATCCTGGTGGTACCGACTAATGTGTACATTGTCTGGAGAAGATCTACTTATACTACTTATACCACTTATACTACTCTGTGATCCTGAATAATTTGACTTTCTCTTCATCTTGAGCTGGCGATACATTAACAGATTCCGTGAGGGTATCACCCACAAGAACTTCTGTTATTTGGAGAGATGCTTCTGTCGAATTCCTGAGTATCTACGAGGATGATCGTAGGATCCTGGGCAACTTACCTCGAACATGAGCCATGAAAGAATTTACTGTAGTCTCGTTGCGCACAGTAAGTGCTATCAGAGCATGTGTGGAGCCGGTACTATTTGAAACCACAAGCTTGAGAACGCCCGTAAGTGCTGGGATCAAAGATGGGTCAAATACCTGACAAGTTGAGCACAATAGTCATATATCTCTTGAGAATACGTACGATATCTGCACCCAATACAATATTGGGCTTGATTTCATTGTCTAAAAGAGAGACTAAGGCACGCTCCCGATAGCTGTCCAACGAGGCGAACCAATCGAGGGTTTGGACATGAATATCAGGATGGCTTGACGATGAATCTTCCAAGAAAATCAGGATGGGGTCAGGCCACGGAACATCGCACATACTGCACGCAAGGCGGAGGTTATCTCGACAGCGTGAGAGCACGTCATCGTTAACATCAGTCAAGTATAAAGAACCATACTGGTAGCCATTGTCATTGTCTTCCGTCCAGTGACGAATTTGGATAGCCGCTGTAACGGCGCCCATGAAACCGATCCCACAACCCAATTCGAGGACTCGTTTAGACTCCACTAAGTCTAAATGACCATGAGTATGACCGCACACAAAAATGGCATGAATGCTCCCCTGGATGTTTTGCGAGATATTGAGCGAGAACACAACCGGCTCGCCATGTTCGCAGGCCGGTAGTGCCGCTCTCGATTACCCTTCTAGATTCGAATAAAGTCACTTTCTGGTAATGAGCCAAATCCATTGGGCCTTGGAGGCCGTCGGTCCCCCGGCGTGCGGGTATTGCCTGCCAGTAGTGTGTGACATACGACTCGGAAGGCGGGCGTTGATGAAGAGTCGGTTTTTTCCTCTGGTTCTCTGAATCCGAAGGGACACCATGCCTATGCATGAGTGGGTTTCGGCATGGGAAGTTATGTCTGGGAGGCACATACGGTTCAGATGTAGGCAACAGTCCCAAGTAGTGGCCATAGATCCGTTCGTCAATTTCGAACTCGTCAGCCTGAGTCTCAAAAGATTATTGTTGTGCTATAGTAGGTGCCAGGGTTTCATGCCTCTGACTGTGATGCCAGCTGTGAACGCTCCATGTTCTCAATAGTCCACTTCCAGAAGCCCTTTTGATATTGCGCGGAAGGTGGGTATGACGCAAAATGCGGGTCCAGCAAGATTGAGTTAAGGATGAAGTTATGCACCTTCACTACAGAGATATTACAAGGCCATTTCATGAATTTTGGCGGCCGCAAGGCTGCGAAGCCTCTGAGGATGTCGAAGAGCCCATGCGCAATGAGCATATTGTCGATGAGATCATCGTCCAATAGACAAGGTCATCTCTTTATCAATATCAATGCACGTGCGCATCCCGGACCTTGCACCCGGAGCCGGCCGTTAAGTTTCCCATGTGACACCGTCCAAAAATCGCTTCAAATTTTTGTTTGGTCAACACGGTGTGTCTAATGCTTGCTCTCCTTCAACGGGTACCCCGATTCCCGTCTGTCGCGCGCTCGTGTCTACGCGTCTTACCTCTGGTTGCTGCGCGTCGCAGTATATCTGCGACTCCCACCCGATGGTCAACGTCTGCTCCGGAGCCACCCACCGCCGAAGAGGAGGCTGAACTCGAAGCCATTAATCCAGATTCCATTGCCGAAGAGGCTATCGAAGAATTTGATGAGGTCCTAGAGGAGGGTCGAGCTGAGGGAAGGTCAGGAGCCCGTAACTGGGAAACACAGTCCTATAACAAATTCATATCGACGATTGGTGCTAAATACAAGTTTGCCAAGGCCAACAACTGGCTTGGTGGCGATGTGGTGCGTATTGTCAGCTACCGTCTATGTACACCCCAACGCCTAAAGCAAAACTCAGCCATTTCCCATGAATCCCAGCTTCAAGCCTCCACCGCCTTTGTCAGATGTCCTACGACAGCAGATTTATAATGAATTCATGGCAGATCCCAAGAAGAATAGTATCCGCGTTTTGTCGCAGCGCTACCATCTGAGCCTCAAACGCGTTGATGCTATCCTGCGCCTCAAGGGTTTAGAACATTCTTGGTATAAGGTCGGTCTTGTTATGTTAATTCCTTTCATGTCCCCCATGACTTGATGAGTCAATCATAAATTTCGATTAGTCTTTAAGACATTACCCGAGGTTACATTTCTAAATCCTGATTTCTTCTCTCTGCTCATCCCGTAGCGAACCTAGCTAACGCCTTATACCATGACAGGTAAATCCCGTATGTGTAACAAGGGTGTAACAAGTGTTGACTATTTGTTCTCGCCTACTCTATTATTTCACAGGAGGTGAGTTATCAATGTTTCATTTGTCTTTGGGATCGTCCCCAGGTTGTGATGAGACTTGACTATCATTCGCGAGTTGAAAGACTTTCTGGTGCTTTACATCACCAGGATTTTGGTTATAACCGTTTCAACCCCATCTGAATATCTTCTGTCGCCTTGCGCCTGTTCAAGTACTAACCATATACCACAGAAAAAACAGATACAGTACGGCTTCCAGAAGGGTATGGAGAAGCTTCTAGGTGTGAAAACACACAAGGCAGAGCAAGCTCTCAAAGATGGTTCTCGATGGGATGTAGCAGAAGCTGACAGCCTTGAGCAAGATGAGAACCGTGATGCCCGGCGACAAAGGTATCAGCGACACTATTGGGAGTCTGTGCTTGAAGATAGCCGGGTATGTTTGAATATTCTTGCGAATCAAACATAGAGCTGAAATGGTTTTAGGAACCTATTGTCCCAGCTTCTTTGGAGCATGCGAAGAACCTTGCACAGAAGCTCGTCAAGTTTGGGGAGCACCAGAAATCAACTCACCCGCGTCTGATGCCACAGTTCCCAGATACCAAGTACACTCAGACGCCGGAGAAATTCCAGATACTTGAGAAGCCGGGTCGACCAGTCATTGAGGTTCGGGACGTGGGCGGCAAGTTCCTCGACCTCAACGATAGGCTCAAGCGGATTGCAGTTGCCGAGCGGCGAACGAGGGAGAAGGGGAAAAAGCGCGACAAGCAGAAGGCAGTCATCTCGGCCTTTAGATCCTGATGGTCTTGTTGGCGCGTTTTCCGAGCTATGTATTTATATTTGGTATTATCTAATTAATAATTTGCTGCATACCACGTTCAGGAAGACATGGCGGCGACAGAACCCTCTAACTTTAAATCATACACTATGATTCTTCCAAAGAAATCGGAGCTCTCGTTGAAGGCAAATTTGATGGCTGTGATACCGTTGGCAATGAGATCGGGATCGGCAGGCTGGAGGTCAAACGCCTGACGTCGATTGACATCCTCGGGGTATATGTTTACAAAGTGCAGCCATCCCTTCACCGATCCGGGTGAGAGAAGAGTGTAGATCGAACACTGAGTCCCCACGAACCCGCCTTGAAAAACCAATGACACATGTTGGGGTACCACGGAACTTTCAAAATTGAACTGAATGAACTGCGGCAATCCCTGCAACAATCCGATGAGAACACAGCACTAAGTAGTTGGTCGATCGAAACCATCAACCTGTTGTGATGTCCAGCAAGTTTCTATATTTCCATCTGTCAAATTTTTCTTGCTCGTAGATTTGTCCAGAGTGGAACTGACTCTGCGAGAAGCCAGTCTGTCATATGGAAAGAAGATCACAGAATGGGGCCGCTTACTTGACTACGGTCCTGCTGTCAATCAAAGGTACAAGATCGCTTGCCATGAACTGAAGCTCAAGCTGAAGTTAATAAATTTATGAAAGTTGAAGCTGAAGGAGTACAGCGTGGGAATAGGTTGCGATCACCAGTATGTTCCCTTTCATGTCTGATATCATTTCTCCAGTTAATTCATCCATGCCTCCTTATCGTATCAAGTTACCTGAGTGGCTTGACAAGGCCTATACCGAGCCGCATATAGGCTTAGTTCTTCGACAACTTGCGGAGCGCGAATCGCGGCGGGACAGGATTCGATCGACTAGCCAACGCCAAACCCGAACTCCCTCTCCCAACAGCAGCCCAGAGCCATCATCCCCAAATTCTCTTCAGCATCCTATTCCACAAGCACATCGCGATCACTACTCAATTGCTATCGCAAACCATGAACACAACCTGCCTAGAAATCGCTATTACGACGTTCTGCCGTATGACCGCACCCGCGTAGTCATTGACGGTAGAAACGGCGTAGGGAGGTATCTGAATGCCAATTGGGTACTCGAGCGTTTTGGGCACAAGTGGTGGATCGCAGCGCAAGCGCCTCTGCCAACAACAGCACACACATTTCTCACCCTAATTCTTCAACCACTTTCAAAACCTTCTGGTACCGTACCCTCGTTGCCCACGTCGCAGGAAGAAGCGGGTTACGAAACAAGCCGCATCCGGACGGTTGTCCAGTTAACAAGAAACGTGGAGAGCGGCAGGACGAAGGCACATGCATATTTTCCCTCCAGAGTTGGTACATCGCTCATCATACCTCCCGATCCTGGGTCGCCAGCTCCAGCGCTGAAAATCACTCTCTTGCAAATGCACAACCATAAGGATGCGCAATGTACCCGAAGCACCATCGCAATCACGCCTATCGACCCTACCTCGAACACTGGAGGGTCTGCAGCGATGCGTACATCTGAAGATGAGGAAGATAGTTATGGAATAGAGGAACACCACGACAGGCGGGTCGTCTTCCAACACTTGCTATATACCGCTTGGCCTGATCATGGGGTTCCTGAGGCAGAAGATCGCGCCAGTCTGGCTGCTTTTCTGAAGCTTGCGGACCAAGTGAACAGGGATGAACCCTTGTGCAGTTATCCATCAATGTTACCCTCTGCGAGCGCAAAACAATATGATCCCGACCCTCCTGTCATTGTGGGTTGCTCAGCAGGCATTGGCCGAACCGGTTCCTTCATTGCATTATCTTCACTCTTACGACACTGTGGCTTCTTGCCGCCCGCTGCAAATCCAGTCCTTGCCTCTGTCATTCCGCCCTCTCCTCTCGGCCCCTTACCTAGCGATTTAGTGGGAGATTTCGTGGTGGAGGAGATCGACTCTTTACGAGAACAGCGACCTCGCATGGTGGAAAGACCT
The DNA here is from genome assembly GCA_015584085.1 of Macrolepiota fuliginosa MF-IS2. Lineage (NCBI taxonomy): Eukaryota > Fungi > Basidiomycota > Agaricomycetes > Agaricales > Agaricaceae > Macrolepiota > Macrolepiota fuliginosa. The sequence goes on from MU151262.1 coordinate 35,842, forward strand.
GAGCAAACTCTGCTCGTCTACGAGCTGTTGATTAACGCCTTCCGTGCAGCTTAAAGAGTTTCCTGGGCGTATCATATCCGCACCGATATCAGTTTCGATAAGGTAAAGAATTATGTTTACTCCCTGTTGGTTCCTTGTACCTCTTGCGATTGTTTTCCCTCCAACAGACGTGAATTGGGTCTTCCTAATTCCGTCAGATCCCAGGACGCACATGTTACCTTCGCGACATCCATCTGCCCACGTCGTGGAACACCCACTTGTTGCCAGAGAGACTATTTACGGAGGAACCAATGCCCCGGATTTATATTTAGATATCTCTTTCTGCGTTCTTCTTTCCCATCACCAGAGATCTATGGCATCAGTCTCGGGCAGCAGGGAACATTTCGTTGAGCTTATCATAACTACGCAATGGGCTTATCCCTAGTAAATCTACCGTTGTATGGCTTGGGTTGGTCGATTCTGAATGATGGAAAATTCAGCAAAAGGCGCTGGTGTCTCGTGCAAACGCATATAGAGCGTCAGTAAGGCGCCATAATTAACCATCTTATGGGAAAGTCGTCCAGGGGGATCTCATATCACCTTCTATGTAATTTAGGGGTTTAGGAGCTGATATAAGTTGATATCGTAGACAGACCTAAATAAATAGCACGGCCCATCGCCGCTGCCGATATGTTAAACCGACTTTCGCTTCATCAATCATACACTAGGGTTTCTCAACTGTTTTCTCGCTTTCACCGCAGAACATCATCCATAAGTTCCAGTATGACTTTTCCTGATACCGTTGAGGCCATTACTATCCAGCATGTATGTGACCCACTTAGCACATTGACCACTGTTTGATTGTTGATGCCGGCATGTAGATAGGAGGAATCGAGGTAATCGAGAAGACGATACGTCCATTCCCGAATGTAAATCCCGGAGATCTCGTTATCAAGGTCCGCGATAAATTGGGACTGACCGGTCAGGAAGTTTATGCCCTGTTCGCGTTATCCTAGGTCGAGTATGGTGGCGTTAACTTCATCGATACGTACTATCGGTATGCGAAAACAGGCTGTTTAAACAAGGAGGATTGTGCTCACTGCTCTCCAGGTCTGGCTTGTACCCACTAAAAGAGTTCCCTGCCATCATCGGAAAGGAGACCGCTGGTACCATCATAGCGTTACCCACGGATCCTACTGTCCTTGGCAACGAAACCTTCCAGAAGAACAACTTCGCTGTGGGGAGGAAGGTCGTGGCGGTAGGTTCAACATCAAACATCAATACCGAGGCTACTGGGTTCTAACCTGATCCAAGGATTTCAACGGCAGCCATGCAACCTACATCTCCGTTCCTTGGAAGTTTGCCTATCCCCTCCCGGATAGTGTTCCAGCTCGTCTTGGTGCCGCCTCCATGCTGCAGGGGCTGACTGCCACGACATTCTTCGAGGAGGCGTACAAAGTCAAGAAGGGTGATACCATTCTCATCCATACCGTTGCGGGAGGCCTCGGTCTACTATTTGCTCAGTTGGGCCGACGTATTGGCGCTACAATTATTGGAACGACCTCTACTCCAGAGAAAGCCGAACTCGCCAAAGCCCATGGCGCAGATCATGTTATTCTTTATACCAAAGAGGACACGGTACAAAGAGTACTGGAGCTGACAAATGGCGAGGGTGTCGATGCCATCTTCGATGGTGTCGGGAAGACGACGTAAGGGGCCTCAATATCATGATGGTGCTCAGCTTTGGACTGATTTACTGCACTTCCGTGGACAGGTTTGATAATAACTTCAAGATGATCAAGCGCAAGGGCACGATCGTTTCGGTCGGGAACGCTTCAGGCGCGGTCGAACCCTTCTCATTGTTGAGGCTTGTCGAGAAGAACGTCAAGCTGTTACGTCCTACGTCAGTACTATGCGTCCATCTGAGCGTTACTACATTTTCTCAGATCTTTCCTTTAGGATGGGTAATTATGTTTATACGCCTGAGGAAGCGTATCATTTTGGCCAAGCACTCTTCAAACTCGTGGAAGATGGTTCTCTGAAAATCAACATCTACAAAGAATACCCTTTCACGGCTGAAGGTGTGCAACAGGCTCAGCGAGACCTGACGGGGGGAAAGACGGTGGGCAAATTGTTGATCAGGTTTTCTGATTGAAAAATAGGAGGCATTGGAATCATGAAATCGATGTTAACCCAACTGTTATCGGTGGTGTTTTAAGTGTACGAGTTATGTCAATACTATGAATGTTGCACCATTGTCAGCAAGTCGCCATGAACGATTGAACGCGCATATCGAGAAGGACAAGGACTATTCATTACGTAAGAACACCATCATCTTCGCACCGACCACGCAACTGTTCCTCTCTAACGCTTCACGTTTGACCTTCGTCTACCCTCGCCCACCCGACAACTATTATATCCAGAATCGCGACATTAAAGAAGATAGGAATCCATCACCCACCACAGGAGGGCAAGGATAGCGGGGTCGAGGTGTATCCTGGAATCCTGTATAGATCAGAGTCAACCCTCTCCAACATCGATAACCTTCATTCATCTTTGCTCAGTACCTGTATGTTTCATGACGTTATCCGAGGTTCTATAATAACCGAGCACCGTTGATAAATAACAGTCTAATTACTACGAAATTTAATGGACAACAAAGAGAGTCCTAGGCCCCGCCGCCCACTCCCAGTTCCGGGAGCTACCAGGTCATCACCAGCACAGAGGCCTAACACGCCGATAGAAGAACCCGTTCCCCCAAGTTCATTCTACTCCTCTGATACGCAAACGCATAATCCTATCTCCGAGCGTCCTAACAATGTGGGGTCTAGTAACACGCTCGCTTATTTCGTTGCTCCTGACAAACGTCCCAAGGGTTATCGTGAACCTGAGCTCGTTTCCGCGCAGGAAGGCGACGAAGATTCAATTCCACCTTTGACAGATCCCAATGATACCGGTGGAGGATGGTCAACAGACCAGTGGAATCAGAACTTTGATATCAACCAGTGGACGAATGCGAACGCCTCCGGAGGATGGGATGGAACGGGTTACTACTCCACAAAAAATACGATCGACGTCCCTATAAGTGGGAGACAAGAATATGAAGAAAAGAACTGGTGGGATCCTCGTATTCGCGCGACCAACAACCGACCAGGATCTGGGATGCTTCCACCCGTACTGTTGGAGGAATTGCATGACCCGGACCATGCGCTTTTCTCCGTCAGTGTCACCAATCCTAATATCCCCCCGCCACGACTACCTCCAGAAAACTCAGGTACCCCTAGCCCAACCCCTTCAGCAACATCTAGCTCAGCAATCTATCCTACACCGACTGAAGATGAAGTCCGAACTTCTGTGCCGCACCCAAACGCGTACTATTGTCCGAGAGATAATGGTTGGGTCATCCTGAGTTGGAAATCTTCCTCAATCACCCCACCTTTCGCGGAATCCTTCGAAAACACCGATCACCCACCATTACCCAATCAATCGTGGCGGAAGCAGACGAATTCCTGTACTGGAGATGAGGGGGGGCAACTCAACAAAACCCATCATTTTCACAAATACCCTCAGGCTGTGGATGCACTCAAGTTGACTCCACCGCTCAAAGCTGATGACTGGGACACGGAAACCATGAAAGCCAAGCGACGGCTGGGTACTTCGGACAACAGTAAGAAAGACGGTCTCCCGGACCGCGAGGATACCCCGTCGAAGCCCGAGGAGGGAAGATTGCTTGACCTCTATATCTGCTGCCAATGCTCTTTCTACTGCGTCGCCTCCGACCTCATCTCCGGTGTCATTCCTCGGAAATATCTGGACGCATTTGTTAAAGATAAGAGATCAAATCCACTCCCTGGAAAGACCGGAGAACAGGCTGTTGTTATCGCACTTGAAACTATAATGCTGTATGTTTGCATCTCATTTACTTAAGGATTTACTAGACGTTCCGTAGGGCTCTGGAAAATATTCTATGGAAGGGTGAAGTTAGGGCACTAAAAGTCAATTCGGCGAGCAATACGTTTCAATCCAAAGTTGGTTGGAATACCACGACGTAAGTCCGTCATTATCATTGTTCTACTATGCCTCACCCTTCAATCTATCTAGACAACGGATTTTCCAGATTCTTGGCTTTTCGGAAGACAATAATGGCAACGAGTTCCTCCTTTCTCCTCCGAACATTCAGCAAATGCACCATTCTGGTCGGGTGATGCGACGCAAACTGCTTCGGGCTTGGGTCGAAACAGGAGCGTGGCTTGAGAATTTCCGGAGAAAATACGGTGAGCCATACGAACACGAACAGTGATTCTGTCGAGAGGCCTAATCTTTGATAGATTCAGCTCTGAAGGTACTGAAGGACCTCAAAACGCGGACTACTCATGTCAAGATCGACCACGCAAGGGAAATGTATCAGATGGCCGTGGGCGCACATCCTGATCAAAGTGTGTGGATGTTGTTTTGCGGCATAAAATGGACTACTGAGGAGTTTCTAGTACCTCGGAACGAACTTTCAGCGGCATTGACGGATGCATTGACGCCCGTGGAAGGTGCTCTGGTTTCAATAGGATTGACATTCAGGACTTATTCGCCTGGTAAGCTCTTCACTCGTTCCGAAAACCCTCTTTCTCACAACATGCTTGCCAGAACTTCTCGCATTTGGTTATTTTGCACAATGCCGCTGCGACCCTGCCAAAACTTTTATATACTTCACTCACCTTACCAATATCGTGCGGGCCGTCGAAGAAAGCGGAGAACCGTCACCGCAATTGCAAGATCTCTTGATATCAGAAAGTATGCGCGATCGCTTCGCGATTGAAGACCTGGAAAAGGCTGCTTCTGTTCTTGGATTTGGTATGGAAAATGATCTGGGCGTTGAGCTAGACGATGATGTAGAGGATGACTTCATTGAAAATGCTTGGAAGGAGACTGTCAAGAAGTCCTGGAAAGACTTTGAGCATGGCTCCGACCTACAGAGGAAAGCGAACGAAGCGCTGCGGATCATTGCCGAAGCAAAGGGCAGGACTAATCTACGACAAATTTGGCAGACCAAGAGGGATGGTATAATGAGCCCAGAACGTGCATATAAGGTCCTAGAAGTGCCGGAGAGCGTTGATGAACATATGTTGATCACTGTCTTCAACATGCGAGTGCGTGGCTGGTGCTTTCCTTACCCTAAACACGGCTGCTCACCCCAGTGTAGATTGACGAAAGACCGACCCAGATCGATACTATGCGTGAGGCTTTGAGCGTAATCGCAGAGACCAGGGATAGCGAGCGTTTACGCCAGTTCCTCGCTACCGGTCAAGATCGTGAGTACACGTTATACTCGGATATGGGGGTATAAATTCAAAAAGATTAGTTGGCGATATTCGGGCAGAAGTCAGTCCTGATTTCCCAAGAGGCCTCAATCAGCTTGGAAATACATGTTATCTTAATTCACTGCTCCAGGTATGATTTAAGAATATTCATTTTCGAGATGATGACAACGTGAACCACAACCTTTTCAGTATTTTTATACGATCAAGGACCTACGGGAGACAGTCCTGTCAACAACAAAGCTCGATGTGCCACTCGAGGAGGAAAAGCTCACAGATGATGATCTCAAGAGACACAGAGTTGGAGGCCGTCTAGTAACCCGCCGCGAAATCATCAGATCAAAGAAATGTACGTTCAAATTGTACAAGATGACTCAAATTGACAATTATTTAGTCCTCAATCAACTGGCTGACTTATTCTCGAATCTCGAGTACTGCAAGGCAGCGGCTGTCACGCCCACCATCGAGCTAGCGAAGCTCGCATTGGTTACATCCAGAGACGAGGAGGATGACGAGCTCGAAAAAGGCGGGACTGATTCGTCTAATGATACTGACGCAACCTTGGTTGACGATGGGGTAATTCGGCCCTCCATGACAGGCCAACCCAACGAGGCGTCAAGATCTCCACCGCAATCACCAAATTCTGTGCTTGGGAAGCGGGCGCGTGATGAGAAGAAATCCACAGATATGGAAATCGACAGTCCGGTATGCGAGAGCCCAAAGGATAAGGAAGGGTTTGTCTTTGTGACTTCCCCTCCACGACCATCTCAGAAGTCGCCCGAAGGTTCAACCCCAGAACCTTCATCTTCTAAACGCCAACACGGACAGCAGGATGTCGAGATGCGCAACGCCACTCCTTCGCAAAAACCACCTCCATTACCTCCACGCAAAAAACCAGAACAATCGTCCTCGGAAATGATGTTTGGTATGTGGACAGTAGCATCACACTACTTCCGATTCCTGACCTGGAGTGCAACAGGGAAGCAACATGATGTCGCGGAATGTATGGACAACTGCATGTTCCAGATTGAGACGGCCCTCTTGAAGTTTAGTGGAAATGGAGAGGCGGATGGAAAGACCTCAGAGAAAGCCAGTGTCGTCAAGAGGTGAGCATCGTCTAGTACAAATCTCTTGCTATTCTCCTCATTTCGAGGTATCATAGGCTTTTCTTTGGAAAGATCAAACAGCGTCTAACTGGCATCGCTGACGCCCGGCAATCTCGTGCTTCAGTACATGATAAAACGGACCTATTCTCCCACCTCCCAGTCAATGTGGCCGAAGATGGAATTGATATATATGATGGTTTGAGTGGTTATTTTGATGATGTCGTTGAATTCCAAGGAAAGAAAGCGCGGATGGAAATGTCACTACTTGAGCTCCCTCCTATCCTTCAGATCCAACTTCAGGTAAGCCAAAGCTGCTCCTACGGTGGGCTCCCGGGTTGATCTATCTTCTCAGCGGGTACAATTTAACCGAGAAACATTGCAACCATACAAATCACAGGCCTACGTCAGATTCTGGGAGACGATCTACTTAGATAGGTTCATGGACGATGCTGAGTCTCAGAAGAAGATCAAGTCGAAGGCTTTGCAGTCAGAACTTAACGAGTGCAGGGAACGACTGAGAATTCTTTCCGAGGGCAAGGTAAACCTGTTCCTTTCCATATTGCTCTCAGTTAACTCAACCTGGTTAGAACGCCCCCTTCGCAACCTCAATTGAGCAAAGCATTAGCTTTCTTTCTGGACTTGAGAACAGTTCGGAAATTGGCGTTGACGACGAACTTATCTTCCACCTCAATAAAGAGCAAGCATACGTGATGGAGGAGATAGAACAATTGCGGCAGCACGCGAAAATATTAAAGAATGAACTGGAAACGCTTTGGAGTTCCTCAAAGAAGGTGGAATATGAACTTACGTCTGTGTTCATCCACCGCGGCGCCTCTCCATCCTGGGGGCATTACTTTTTCTACTCGAGGCACTTGCCAGATGCGCCCGACTCGTGGTTCAAGTATAATGATTCTGATGTTAGCTCAGTTTCCAAGGATGAAGTTCTTGCGGATACCACGGGCTCAACGGCAAACCCATATCTAGTATGTACACTATCGTTGATGCCGGTCCTGCAGGTGCTGAACCACATACATTTAGCTTGTATTTGCTCGCAAAGGTTCCAATGTGGTGGACACCGTGAAACGATTCAGATCCGATATAGAAAGCAACTAATGGACTTGTTTTTGTATACCACATGCATTTGTACCATCAACAACCAAAGCATTTGGCATAATACTCTCGTTCTCACATATATATTGCATTTATGGATTTCAATCTCCAAATTATATCTGGAAGTGTCTGGGGTTATTCTGTTCATGGTAAGGCAGGATAACGAGTAAAGGATATGAAGACTGCACCTTATAGGTAATCATCCTGAGGGCTGCTTATCGTCGGCTTTATCTAGCGTACCTGCCTCTGAAGGATGTCCGTTGGCATGATCTTGTTCAAGGGCTGCCAGAAGCATGTCCAGGTTCTCTATTAGCCCGTCTAATCTCTCTTCAACACCCTTTGCTGCGCCATCGGCTGCTGTCAGCCGTTTCATCAACTCTGCCACTTGCATGTTATCATTGTCCTCCGGCGGATCATCTTGAGACTGAGTAAGGAGAGTTGCCAATTCCGCAATATCTGATTCTAGATCAGCAGGTGGAGGACTAGAAGTTGAGCATGGCTTTGTATCGGCCAAGGCGCCCTTGTCGAGAGCCATTATGATCTTGGTGTGTGGGTTGGAACGATTAAGGGACGTCACATCACAATAGCCGCTTTCAACAAACTCCGACACGCTTTCATGGCCTCCCTCCAACCTTTCCTCGAGTCCCTCCTTTCCTCTTTGCCTCAACCTCCAATAGCCAAAGACCAATTCAATTCGCTAGTTTGCAAGACTCTCGACGAATCGAGCGGAAAGTCTTCTCCTGAAAATAGGAAGAGTCAATGGGAATATTTGTTGAAAAATGAGATATTCAAACTGGCGGTGTGTGTGTTGTTGATTGTTAGAGTCGCTACTCACGACTGGAAAAGGTGGGCGAAGGGAAGGCTCTCAAAGGTGGAGATCCCACATATTACGACGAGCTGAAAGTCAGGCTAGACTTGGTCTTGACATTCACTGAACAAGGTGAGCCAAGACCGTTGTGTAAAACCACTCTTCACTTATACCTGTATCAGACGCTTGTGAACAAACATTCCCGTTCATTGTTTTGCAAGACCTTTTGGAAACACAGACCATAAATTCATGCTCGCACATATTTTCTTGGATCGAATCCCGTTCGTCAAGACTCACAGAGAGCATGGTGCCCCAGAAGGGCAAAGCTCTTGTTCTCCTTCGGACACTCAATGACCTTTTGCGCCGTCTATCAAAATCCGGTTCTACAACTGTCTTTTGTGGTCGTATCCTCACGTTCCTGAGTGGGGTCTTTCCTCTGGGAGAACGGAGCGGAGTCAACTTACGGGGAGAATATGGCCCGACTTGGGAGGATGTATGGTATCCAAACCAACAGGCGGCCAAAGATGTCGAGATGGCTGAGGCGCAAGACCAAATCATTCAGCAAAACGGCACATCGCAAGACGGTACAATGGAAGTTGACTCAAATAACAAGGAAATGAAAAAAGCGCCTGTGTCACAAACTCCAGCGGGCAAAAAGGAAGGTTTGTTGCTCAAGAAAAGTTCCCCCCTCTCCTTGAAATATGCTTACCACTTCCGATATTTCAGACTTGTACAACACATTCTGGCACCTCCAGCTTCCCTTTTCTAAACCCCCGTTGTTCGCCAATAAAGATACCTTCCCTGAATTCAAAGAAGCCGTAAATAAAGTTTTACCCATTATCAAGGAGGCCACAGCAAAGGAGCGGGCTATGATGGGAAGCAGGGTTGGCGCTGGAACCAGCTTACACAAGAGGAAACGAGACTCTGACGGCGAAGAAACAAATGTCAATGAATATTTCTTTGCCAAGTTCTTGACATCTCCGGACCTACTCGATCTCGAGGTGCATCCTCCTCTGCTTTTGACATGAAAACCACTAATACCAAGAAAGATCGCAGATACACATTTCCGCCGCCAATTTCTATTCCAGCTAATCATTTTACTACACCATCTCCTTACTTTCACTAAGAATGCAAAGGCCGCTTGGGCAACACAACGGAATAGATCGTTACAGATAGATTTCACGTTGGAGCAGGAAGACGCACAATGGGCTCAGGAGACCCTCAACAAAGCGATGGATGAGCTCAAACAAACCACACCAAATGGCCGTGCATTTGCTGAAACGATTCAGACCATCATGGAACGCGAGAAGAATTGGGTCAAGTGGAAGAATGAACTTTGTGCGCCATTCGACAAAGAGACGTGGTCCACGACAGTTGAGGGAGTGCAAGTAGGGTTGTTTGAGGCGACGAAGGAGCCGCGCGACAAAATGAGGAAACCGCGTGAAGACTGGCCACACGAACTAGGTACAAATCCCTTGACCGAGATTTGGCAGCTGGGTTACCGGGAGCTGTATGACCTGGAGCGGCCATTCCAGTTAAGTGCCCGCTACTTGCATTCACTAACTGCCCATTTACTTTCCTTCTTCAGGCCAGGAGAAGTGAAGGATTTCGTCAAGAAAATCAAACTGGAGGATAACCGCATTGAGATACGTAAAAAAACTCTCGCTCGTGTTGCGGAACGTCAAACCTCTGCCAAAGCTCTGGTACACGCGACAGAGAATCCCACCGATTCACTTATGAACGTTGACACTCCAACCTCGACACCACCAGCTCCCAATCCGGCCTTGAGTGTTACAACTGCGTCCTTGCTTCATCCTTCCCTGCCTCCGAGACCAACAACCACTCAAGTACCATCTACCCAGAATACACCAGCTCCAACGGCGGTGCCGAGCCCTGCACCCTCTACACCCACTCCCGCACCACCCATTAAGAAGGCGGAACCAGTGGACTCACAAATCGCCAAATTCGAGGAGGTACACCTTCATCCCGTTGTAGTCCACAGTCGTGTTCTAAATTTATTCTAGAATAAGCAACGATGGGCTTGGCTAGCGCTCCGGACGGCCCGCGATCAACACCTGCAACATTTTGGAAAAATTGGGACAGGTGATGTTGAGCTTCTTGTGCAGGAAATCGAGAAGGACAAGCAGGAACGTGCGGCGGAACGAGAGAAGGCACAAAAGGTGGAGGAGGTAGCCAGCACGGTAGACGAAGCGAGCTCCAAAACACCAGCACCAGAACTGTTGGTCTCCACAGACTCTCAATCGTCCGCAACTGCGAGTTCTGCACAGAGAGCTGAGATGGATATCAGAATGGATGGTCAGGCGGTGTGAAGCGATGTTACGCTGCAGTTCTTTGTATTATATGTGGATTATGATACCTAGAAGCACAGAGCACGATCATCATGTCACCTCGTGCTAACCGTTCGTATTCGAATTTCATTGATTTGGAGCGAAAGGAATGAAGGCGAGAGAAAAATCGGCATGATCGAGAAAGGCAATCGTATTTGGCTATAGACTTGAGATGTAATCCGATAATCCTTAAACACACACTTTGTCCCTCTACACCTCATCCAGGATACCCATTCGTTCATCTTCAGTATGTCCACTGAGCCTGCCCTCAAGGTACGTCGATCCCATTCACGATTACTTTTTTTTCCGACAAGCCCTATAGAAAGTGCTCGTGACTGGCGGCGCTGGTTATATAGGTACGCACATCCTACACGTACGATCCTTCATCCGTTCAGTGTCCGCACACAGGCTCCCACGTCATTTATACTCTTCAGAAAACTAGGAGATACAAGGTCATCTCAATAGACAATTACCACAATGCACAACCAGCCGCTCTCAGTCGCATCTCCCAGCTCTCTCAAAGTGAACTTCCCGAAAACGCAACAGCAATTGAACGAGAAAGCACGGAGATCGACTTGCATCGCTGTGACCTTACAAAGCCGGAGCAAATTCGAGCTGTTTTCGAGAAGTACGGAAAGGGTGGTATTTGGGGTGTGATTCATATTGCAGTGAGTCCTGATCAACAATCAGTCCTGCCGTCGTTTGAGTTTAATTTCATAGGCCTATAAAGCTGTTGGCGAATCGACAGAGATACCCTTGACATATTATGCCAATAACGTCTCTGCTTCAGTATCACTCCTTCAAACCATGGATGAATTCGACTGCAGAAGGATTGTATATTCATCATCGGCTACCGTATACGGCACACCCCCCATAATCCCGATTCCAGAAACCACTCGCCTCCAGGCCGACAGTCCTTACGGCAAGACCAAAGTGATGGCTGAGACCATCATAGAGGACCTGTGCCAATGTATGTTCCAACTTCATAATTTTTTCCTTTTCTTATGCCCCAATAGCCAATCCGGAATGGCGAGCAATCTCCTTGCGTTACTTTAAGTGAGTAAAGGATATCCATCCTCGATCAGGTGTTCTAACGTTATCTCAGCCCTGCAGGTGCACACCCTTCAGGTTTGATCGGCGAAGATCCCCGTGGTCGTCCTGGAAATCTCCTCCCCCTTCTGGCCCACATGGCTATTGGGCGGGTGAAGGATTCCACATTGAAAGTATTCGGAAACGATTACCCTACACCGTTAGTGACAAACATGTACAGTGAGCTTGGGACTGATTATTCTACAGTGATGGTACTTGCGTCCGTGACTACCTTCACATTTTAGACCTTGCAGCTGGTCATGGTCTAGCTTTGGATGCTTTGACAGAGGACTCTAGCGTCTTTAGAGGAAAAACGGAGGCATTCTACAGGGCGTATAACTTGGGAAAAGGTCGAGGAATGAGCGTCCTCCAGATCGTCGATGCGATGCGCAAAGCTACTGGTTTCGACTACAAGTATGAGATTATCGGAAGGCGGTAAGCGAGCTTCAGTTGTATTCAATAGGTGATCCTCATCGACACTTTCCGCCAGGCGTGGTGATGTCCCGGATCTTACAGCTGATCCCTCTTTGGCGGAAAAGGAACTTGGCTTCAAGGCCAATCAGGACCTCGACACCATGTGTCGAGATCTCTGGAATTGGCAGAGCAGGAATCCACTCGGATACGGAGGGCAGTAACAATTTTTATGGGCAGGATACGCGAGTCAGCCTTTTCTTTCGTATTGTAGATATTCAATTCACTTAGATTCTTGTTTTATGCGTTGGCTTTGAATTAATTATTGTTAGCTCAAGAACCCTTCCGCATCCCGATGCCTCCCGTCACGCCCGCTAAGCACATGATGCATGATATATTGTTGATCCTGGTCCCGAGGATAAACCAAAGATCCCAAGCCTTCCCAGGCGGAACCTGCTCCCACTGAATATGTGCGCATATCTCCACTTTTCCGTCCCTCCCCTATCGACGCGCTCCTTGAAAGCGGTTTCACTGACGTTGATTGGCTCACCATTACATACTTTCGAAGCCTTTCAGCCCAGAGCAGAACTTTTCTACCACGGCCGAACGCCAGACGACCACATGGGCTGCCTTCATCCCTGAGATATCTCTGAGCTGATCTAAAATCGGTTTGATCCAGATATGGGGGATCACTGGTGACACCAAATCCATGAGAAGCTCTGTTCATGTGTACAAATACCGTCGTGCGGGGGATATATATACGAGTTACACCTTGAGGTAGGCTGTGCACCTTTTGTGAATCATGGGTTTCGGTATCCTTGGTTGGTCCTTCCAACTCCTGAACGGATTGCTCCCAATGATGATCCTGATAACTGCTCAGAGGACCGCTGCTTAGAAGATATACCTGGAACGGCCCTGCTCTCTGACCGTGGAGTAATCAAGGGCAAGCAGGTCAGCCGCTCTTTTCCTCGCATACTGAACGCATCGGTAATAGCGGTTGTAGATCGTCATTGACGGGGCTCGTGGACTGAAAAGAGGTACGGGGAGACATGCCCATGTAATCCTTGTTCCTCAGCCCTCGGACGACCCAAGGGATCCGTGAGTTCTGAAGTCTGTTTCCCCACACCTCTCGTTAAACGTACCCAGCCTCAACTGGCCACGATGGAAGAAGGAAGCCTGTTTTTGGACTCTGTATGTTGCACTGCAACCTAAAGCCCACGCGTGCTGACGCTGGCCTTTGCGTCCAGAGCGTTCACAGCTTCACTAGACGGCGCACTGTCTCCGATGGTTGGCCCAGGGTATGTGCTATTGGCCAAACAGTTCGGTGTGAGCGTGGATACCATCGCCTCTGGCTTTGGCTCTATCTTGCTAGGCCTAGGGTGCTTTATGTATGCGCCTTTCCCCTAGGGAAAAGACCCCAAACACTCATCGTGTCGCAGGTTGGCACAGAATGCCCTTGCTGCAAAGTTTGGACATCGGATTGTCTACTTGTGCTCTGTATTCCTGGTACGGAAAGACAGCACATAAGTTTCCACTGCACGCTTATTATTAAATTCTAGATGTTCGTCTCGTGCGTTTGGTGTGCGGTCAGCCCTGGGATCCCGTCAATTCAAGCTTCTCGCGTCTTTCAGGGATTCGGAATGTCTGCATTGCAAAGGTGAGAGCGGGATTCTAAACCTTATTCTTGTCATATGAATCGGGGATTCTAGTCTAGTTGCATCGACGATTGAACAGACATTTTTGTGAGTGGTCTCCAGATGGAACACCATTATCGTGTTTCTCATTGGTTCTAGCGTTCATGAAAGGGGTAGTCGAAGCGTTGCCTGGAGCTTTTCAATTATGGCCGGGATCACACTGTGAGTACATGCGTATTTGCAGAATGACGAAGGAACCTGAATAACTGTGGCCTTCAATATTAGAGGACCCCTGCTCTATAGCTACGTGGTTCAAAATATGTCGTGGCAAATGGGCTTCTGGTTTGTCACCATTCCGCTTGGAATCGCGGTAGTTCTAGTCTTCTTTTTCGTACCGGAGGTGGGTAGTCACTGGTCCACTCTAGGAAAAGTAACGAGACCCCTTTCAGACAACATATATCCGTGAAACTCAAGAAGTCCTCGCCGGTCACAATCACAAGTCTGAAGGATCCGCCGCCCATGAGAAGAGGAGTATAGAAGGAGGAGATTCGGGTTCAGAGATTCTGGATCGACCAGGCCCTCCTGATGTCACTTATCTCTCGCAGCTGAGGATCTGGAATGGGGTATTCACCGACGTCAGTCTCCTTAAATTGTTTCTCCGGCCTTTGCCCTTTCTCCTTTCGCCTGTCGTGAGCATCCTCGTTTGACTCATCCGTTCGTATTATGTTAATAAATCATGTAGCTCTGGTTCATATTTTCCGTGCATGGGATGCAAACCGTATGGCTTAGTCTGATGCCCATTTGTTCTTCTACAATTTTCACAATTGAGTACAACTTCACGGCGTCGCAAATTGTGAGTTCCCTCTATTCATACAGTGGTGCCATCGATGATGACTACTTCACACAGGGGCTCACTAACCTCGGGGGACTCGTCGGCATTGTACTGGCAACTATAATATCTGGTCCTTTGACGGACTGGGGAACAGTCTGGCTTGCGAAGCGTAACAAGGGAATCTATGAACCCGAGTTCAGGATTTTTTTCATCTCAGCAATGCTTCTCGGGGTGTTTGGCTATGCTGGTTGGGCAGGTGAGTTGCGAAGCAAACCTCTCAAGAACGATTTTCAAATGTGACCCTGAATAGTTGGTACAACAAACAATATGCCGTGGATAGGAGCTGTTGCTTGTATTGCGTAGGCTTTTAATATCTTCCTGCTCGCAGATGACTGACCAACTGATAGCATGGCCAACTTCAGCATGATTATGTCGGGCTCGGCTGCCGTTACTTATCTGTTGGACACCCATGGCCCGAACGCATTACACGTGTTGG